>RJWT010000912.1:0-55460 GCA_004365215.1 Cuniculus paca
CAGTTGATGGGTAAGTTACCCCTACTTTTTTTTTTTGGCTCCCTATAACATAGAGCATTGTTCTCTCTCCTTTGACTTTCAGTATATGAATTTTGTTTCTCGTCAAATATGTTTCTTGCATAAAGCATATTGATGGATCCTGTCTTCTGATCCACTCTACCTGTGTTTCTTTCTATTGGTGCACTGAGGCCATGTATATTAATAGTTATGGTCTTCTTGCACTGCATTGTCTCTGCCATGCTATCTTCCTGCCATTGGCTCCCTATTTTTCCTCTCCATTCAATCGACTGGCCTCACTTGATGGTCCCCTCTGCCATTGTTCCTGAGACCATGGTCCCTTTTATCTCTCTCTGGAATGTCCTTTAGTATTCTTTGTAAGTTTGGTTTGGTGGTCATGAATTCCTTGAGTTGTTCTTTGTCATGGAAGTATCTTGTTTCTCCATTAATTCTGAAAGAAAGTTTTGCAGGGCACATCAGTCTGGGTTGGAAGTTGTTTTCTTTCAGGACTTGCAATACTTCACTCCAGCCTCTTCTTGACTTGATGGTTTGTGTTGAGAAGTCTGCTGTGATTCTCATGGATTTCCCTTTATAGGTGATCTGTCTCTTTTCTCTAACAGCTTTTAATATTCTGTTCTTGAGTTGAATTTCTGGGATCTTGATTATTATATGTCTGGGTGTAGATTTGTTTTGGTTATGGCTAGCTGGATGCCTTACTTATTTGAATGTCACTTTCTTTTTCCATGCTTGGGAAGTTCTCAGAAATTATTTCTGAGGTCCTGATGTCATTTGTCTTGACCCATGCTTTTTCACTCACATTTTTAATTCTTCATTTATGTTTCTTTGAATTGTCTTGCAGCTGTTGCATTGTTATTTCCCGAGTCCTTGTTATTTTTAAGAGATCTTTCCTTTTGTGATCACAAGCTGCAAACCGGCCTTTAAGGTTTAAAAGTCTATCTTCAGTTTCTTTCAAGTGGTTTTGCCAGCTCTCAATGGAGTTTTTAATTTTCTGGATATCACTTTGAATCTGTTTCATGCGTTCTAAATCTCTCTTATATTGCTCATTCATGGTTTCCCTCATTTTCCTATGCTCCTCTATTTTTTTTATCTGTGTCTCCTTTAGAGATGCTTAGTAATTCTTTTATTATGTTTTTCATTTCTTCTTTTACCTGGGATAGAATTTCTGTTCTAATTTCTCTTATAGCTTCATGAAGTTGTTTCTTCACTTCAGTTGACATCACTTTGGACATTTCAGATGTGCAACTCCTGATCTCCTCTGTGTTTACCTCTCCTGGACTTGCGCTGCTTGGGTTGGATGCCAAAGATTGCCCTCTCCCTCTTTGTCTTGGCATATTCCTGATTTCTTCTACATACATGGGTAGTGTGGTCCCAGGCACCTCCAGCACTGGCCACAACTTCTCCGAAGTGAGACTGTTAGGCTTTTCTGGACAGTGCTGGCTACAGGCATCCGATGGTAGGCACCTGTGCCTCTGCACTGAGCTGGGTATGAGCCCACAAGGGCCCCCAGAGTTTGCACAGGAGTTGAACTGGCCAGGGCCTGCGAATCTAAGCTGGTTAAGACCCTATGCAATGTTGTCTGGAAGCACATGGGAGGGGAACTCAGTGCAAACAACTTCTGGGGACCAGCCCACAACTGGAGCTGCTGGAAGAAGCCAGCAGCAGTCCTGGCCCCGGGCTTATCCTGCCGACTCCAAAATGGCTCCCAGCCAATTGCTGTCTCCCATGAGGGGATCGAGTTCCCTGCACTCACCACCAGTCAGCACTGATCTCTGCATCCACTACTCTCTTCCACCACTCTGCCTCTCCACAGAGACCTCTGGGGTAGACTGCGACCCCCACTGCAACCACGATTGCATCCCCAGGCTCAACAGCTCTTGTAGCAGGGTGAGTCCGGCTCCAGGCTAAGGTGCCACCAGTCACCACCAGCCACCACTTTCTTCTTCATTTAAATTCTTCTTTTTATTATCTCTGTGGGCCTCAATTCATATTTGAGATTCTTACTGGTTCCAGAGGACCCACTTTCTTCCTTCTTGTCCTCTCCATGATGTTGTATTCTAGCATCTGAACTGTTTCTCTCAGAGAGACTGTTTGCCGCTTACTTTGATTTTATTATACTTGATGGCATGGACAGCTATTTTAAAGATAACAAAATATATAATTGCAGCCATCGAAGATGTCCAACTATCTTGTTTAGAATTATCTTGTATTGCTTTCATTGTATTGTTTTGATGGATTTTACTATACTCTGTGTTGTTTGATTGTAATATGTTTGAAAGTGTAGGCAACTATTCTGAAGATAACAAGAATCTACTGCTGTTTTACTAGCATCTTGAAGTTCTGTATTGCTTTCATTGTCTTGCTTTGTTTGCTTTGCTTTGTTTTTTTACTGGTTTTATTCTGTTCTATTTTGTTTGATTTTATTTATTCCTGATGGTATAGGCAGTTATACTGCAGATAACAAGAAGCATTATGGTAGCCATTATTGATTGCTTTTTAACCTGTTTAGAAGTCATGTACCATGTTCATTGTTTTGTTGTGATTGACTCTACTCTGTTTTATTTTGTTTGGTTGTATTCTTTTCAAAAAAAAAACAGAAATAGGAAACAAGCCTAGTATTTGACGCAATTTTCCTCAAGAAGTTAGTACAAGAATTATGAATGAAACACAAACCCGTCTGAAGCTAAATCCTGGAGTCTACCTGTTATGCAAACAATATCCCACAGTAAGGTAAGATGCTAGTTGCTATCATAGAAGAATTGCAAGACATTTTCCTCTCAAGCATTCATAATGTGCCTTCTAATTCTAAAAGGGTATGATTCTTTGAAATATAAATTAAATGACCTTTATTGTGGTAAAGAGCCAGGAAACTGCAGAATGCCCACTGTTATACTGCAGTCATTGTTGCATCACTCTTACAGTTGGAACTGGCCATACTGTATCCTAGATTTTAAATTGAATGTCAAATTTAATTTAACTGAGAAAGCCTGAAGCTCAAAATCTACCACAGATCAGAGAGCTAAACCTGACAGATGCCTTATGAATCAATCTAATAAGGTGGCTGGGGAGTGGAAGATAAATCACTGTTTAGTGCATCCTTGCCCCAAGTAGCTCAGCATCCATTTGCAAGGATATCATTGCCTTTGCAAGCCAAATGAAAATGTATCAATTCTGAGAGAGGGAAAGGTTCAACCTACAGATGTCTGCTCCCATGGGATCATTTGATCATCTCTCTGCCTTTCCAAATATTCATTTTCAAGGCTCAACTCCAATCCTACCATCAATAGTTCTTTTTTTCAAATCCAAAACTTCCTATAATTTAGCAGTAAATTGTAAAACTTTATCCATTCATTTATTCACCACTATGATTGACTACAAACCTTACAAGACATTATGGGAGTTGCACAGGTATAGGAAGATCTCTGGCTTTGAAAACTGAAATTTAACTGGAGCAGCATTCAAATAACCTAGGAAAGTAGGTAGTCATAGAGCTTGGATTTTGATTCAGCTTTTTCAGGGATAAAGGGATTAACCTTAGGCTGCCTTCCTGTCTTATATTTCATGATCTCTAAAAGATGCAGATATAATGGATGGCATTATTAGGGTCAACTGCAATAATATACATAATTATTATACTTTGTAATCTTCTGTATAGGCTTTTAATTACTGATAATAGTCATTAAAATTGTCACAAGTCATAAGAAAACAAAGGACACAAGAAAATAGAGGCACAAGTCTCCCACTAGCTATTTGAGTACAGCTGATGCATTATGAAAACAATATTAAAGTTATGCTCATAAGGAAGAACAAGATTTTGGTTACAGAGAAAAATTGTTGGACAATAAAGATTAACAGAGAATTATAAACAAATGAAAAGCTGCATGAGAATTTATGGTGTGCAGAAGGAGTAAATTTTCTGGTGGGTCTCAAAGATTTTATGCAAGGCTATCTACCTAAAAAAATTAGAGAGCCAGTGTGGGCAGAAAGAAACAGCCAGACCTGCCTCTGCATGCCTGCCTTCATCAGGATGCTCGCTTCCCTCAGGTAATCAACATGGGATGGGTGAAATAACTAGATACACTGTGTGTGCCTGCAGGCAAGCAATGGTGAAGCTTGCTTCCCATGGAGACCCAGCATGAGCCAGGGGTATAACACAAACACACCCTTGTGTACCTCCCACCAGCAGGGGAATCCCAGTGAAGCCACACAGGACAAGAGAAGAAATATCCCCAGCACCATGCAGCCATGGCCATTGGGAAACCCTCAGTGTAGTTGCACAGGTCTAGAGTAGCCCATCCCATGCCTCACTGCCTCCCTGGGAACCTGGGTTCAGAGAAACCCAGGTGCCTGGCCCTGGTCCATTCTCCTACACCACAGGAAGTGCCTGGGACCCCACAGCCAGCTTGTCAGGCAGAACTCAGGAAAATGTCAAGACAAAGGAGCAAAAGCCAATCTCAGACCCCCAGCCCATACAGAACAAGTCTGGGAGATACAGATACGGAAGAAAATGGAAGACAGACACCTGAAATCTCTGAAAGGATAGCAATTTCAGTAAACAATTTCGTGAGGTTGTAAAAATAATCAAATCAGAAATAATAGTTCATGTAAAAGAAGAAATCACAAACATAATGAAAGAATTGAACATATCTAAAGAAGACATAGATTAAAAAAGAGCATAGGAAAATGATGGAAACCTTCAATGAACAATATAGGAAGGAATTACAATGCATTAAACAGATTCAAAGACAAATCCAGGAAATTAAAAACTCTATCAAAGGTTGACAAAACTGTTTGAAAGAGACTGAAGATAGACTTTCAGACAGGATCACAGCTAGTGACTGTGAAAAGAAAGATCTCTTTAAAATAACAAGGAACGAGAAAAAATAATTCAACAGCTGCAAGATGATGAAAAGAAAGATAACTTAAGACTGATAGGTGTCAGTGAAAAGGCAGGTGTCAACACAAATGACATAAAAATACAATTTACAGAAGTAATAGAAGGAAACTTCCTAAATATGGGAAAAGAACCTGTCAAACAAATAAGCAAGGCATGTAGAACTCCAAATAGCCATATCCAAAATAAATCTACATCCAGACATACAATAATCAAGATCCTAGAAATTCAGCACACGAACAGAATATTAAAGGCTGTTAAAGTAAAGAAACAGGTCACCTATAGAGGAAAACCCATCCGAATCACACCTGACTTCTCAACACAAACCATCAAATCAAGAAGAGCTTGGGGTAAAGTATTTCAAATCCTGAAAGAAAACAACTTACAACCCAGGTTGATGTATGCTACAAAACCATCTTTCAAAATTGATAGAAAAATAACCTACTTCCTTGATAAAGAACAACTAAAGGAATTCATAACCACCAAACCAACCCTACATATGCTGAAGGGTATTCTAGAGAGAGATAAAGATGACCACGTTTCCAGGAACAGCAACAGAGAGGCATTGCCAAACAGGGAAGGTGATTGAATGGAGGGGAAAAGTAGGGGGCCAACAGCAAAAGGATAGCATGGTAGAGATAAGCCAATGTGTGCTGGTTGTTACCATTAATTTAGATGGTCTTAATTCTCACACACACAAAAAAAAAAGGAACACAAGGAGAGTGGATCAAGAAACAAGATCCATCAATATGCTATATACATGAAACACATTTAACTCAAAATAAAATTCATAGACTGAAAGTCAAAGGAGAGAAAATAATGTTCCATGTGACAGGAAACTAGGAAAAAGCAGGGGTAGCTTGCCCATCAACCACAGAATGGATGAGAAAGATATGGTGTTTTCATACAATGGAAAGTTACTCAGCTATAAAGAAGAATAATCTTGAGTCTCTTGAAGGTAAATAGATGCAACTTGAGATTGTACTCATGGGTGAAATGGTTTGGACTCATATGGGTGAACATCATGTGATCTCCTTAGCATAAAAAATTGAAGGTGTTAGTGGAATTCAAAATGTACAATAGATATTGTGAAAGTGGTAGAGGAGGAAACCTCTGAAAAGGGAAGGTGGTAACCATTGTTAATTTCCTATTATCTTGTTTTGAATTCCTGTATCATTTTCATTGTTTTGTTAGGTTTGGTTTTGTTCTGTCTTGTTTTGTTTGATTTTCTTATGTCTGATGGTATGGACAACTATTTTGAAGAAAACAAGAGACCTTATGGAAGCCATTGTTGATTTTGTATCATCTTGTTTTAAAGTCCTGTATCACTTTCATTGTTCTATTCTGACTGGCTTTATTCTGTTTTATTTTGTTCAATTTTATTCTCTTTAAAATAAAATTTTTAAAAATTTAAAAATTAGGTTTGAAAGATAGGATAGGACCCTTTCATAAAGAACTTTGATGGCTTCACTAAAGAAAGTGAACTTTGTTTTGTAGGGATATTTTTGTACTGAGACTGTCTTTATTTTGTTTTGTGCTTTTCATTGTTTTCTCATCAAGATTTATCTGCTCTGTATCCTTTTCCTTTCATCTAGTACAGATCCTTACTTTAGTGGAAATAGAAATTAACACTAACCTGCAAATTTGCAAGAAAAAAGCTTACATTGGAAAGTTGGAAGACAGCTTAGCTAAAGAAGACATATTGTGCTACACGGTTTCAGATTAGTCCATCCACAAAGGCAAGAAGTCAACTCTCATCAGTTAGCTAGTGGGCTGCAGTCCCCATTGATTGTATCTCTCTCCTGGTACTGTAGCTATGAAATTGTCATGGCTGTGGATAGTTCTGTTTCCAAGAAGAATTTATCTCTGTCTGTGGTGCTCTTAGTCATCTGGGGCTCTATCTTTCCTGGGATCCAGGTGATAGGTTTAGGACACTGACCAGAGGATTCTTGGTATAGCCGAATGTCCCTGTCAAACTCTTATTTTCATATCCCCAGTCTTGAAGGGAGGATGAGATCATATAATTTCAGAATTAATCGTCCATGACTATCCAGCTCCCAGACATTCCCTAAATAATCAACATACACCTGAGCAGAGCAGAGAAAAGATTTGACCCAACACTTATAGTAATAAAGAACACAAAATGAAAGCCAAGCTTTTTTATGCTTATTGACAACAATTGGGCACCATGAAGAGTCATGGTTCACTCAAAATAAAAATAAAAATAAAATGACTTTGAAGTCCCTGAGTTTCCCAGATGAAAAGACAAATCATGCTTTTCATGAGTAGCCCAGTACTTTTCCCCGTCTCTATGGTGGTCCCTACTTTGACCTAACTGTGTCACTTCTGCTATACTATGTTACTCAGGTGGGATTTCTAATCCAAGAGACATCTGTTTAGCCCAGGGGTGGTCATGAAACTCAAACTAAAATCAATGCCCTGGCCTAGAAATTTGCATTTTGAACAAAGCCTTCCAGGGACTGGAGATGATCACAGATGAGTGGTTCAGAGACTAAATCCTAGAGAAGTTCTGATTCTCAGATCTCTGCAGCTGCCTTTACTCTGTTTTCCTCCAAAGTCAGGCTTTCCTCATTTCCTTTGATACGTTGTTGTTGCTATTAACAGCCAGAAACACTTACAAGGCTGGCTACTGCACACCTCTGATAGAGAAATGAAGATTGAAATTATCTGTTTTGTAGTCCCATTTTATGGGATAAATTGATTTTAGGAGAAAAGTTCAAATGAGAAATTACTACAATGATGAACATCTACAATTTTTCCAACACATTCATTCTAATTTAACCTTCCTGAAACACAACTAGACCCCTCTCCTTTGCTTAAAATTCTTCAGAAAACTTTAGACCACATACGCAAAAAAGAAAATCAAAATTCTCTGGCAAGCATTGCTAGTTCCTTAGTGATCTGATCATAACTTCAATTTTCACATTACTTCCCTACTCCTTTTCAAAGATTCTAATTTCAGGTTCATCTGAAACTACTCATTGTTATATGGGTTTAACCCTCATTTTTTTGAATTTGTAAAGACTCATGCTTAGATATCTCAATGAATGTGTAATGCTGGAAAGAAAAAATGGAGGGTGAGTCAGTGGGAAAAGTCTATACTTTGCTCAAGCAACAGACTATAAATATTTCACCTAATTGTCTGCCCCTTAAGTGCTCCTAATGGCACCTGCATATTTATTAGCAAGCCAAGCACCCTTGGAGGAACAGTGACATTATCACGTTAATGTCTTAGAAGGTAAAACAGTTGACTTTGTTCTGTTCTGAAGGTATTGCCCTTTTTATTTTAATGGCAGAGTTTCTCTATCATGCAGGCAGATTACCCCTGTAAATCTTATTAGCAAATGATGGGTGTTGCATTGCTGTGGAATGACTCCCTTAGTGTCCTCCCAGTCTGCTTCTCCTGTGCACAAAAAAGAAGCCACCTGGATAACTGGGTAGCAAAGCTTAGGAAAAACATGGGCAAGAAGCCATCACTGGCTAGTGTCCATTGATGGCATTTATTGAGCACCCACTGAGTGCATAGACTTTTTTAGGCCAGCCAGCAATTGAAGAGAAAATTGTACCATGACCTTGGGGAGTTTGTAAATTAATTGAGGATTTAGAACTTGCACAAGTGAACAGAAAGCAAATGGGAGAACTAAGCAAAGGCAAGTTAACAGTCAGTGTGTGACAGCTAAGGCACGGGAAGAGCAAGATGAAAATGTCATTCTCTCCACCCAACCTTTCCCAGTTATGGCCCCAATCATCAGGAGGTAGCCTTGTAATATGCACTGGTAGCACCCCATACTTTATCCCTCAACTGTTGTCAACTTGAACTGTAATTAATGTTTACTTGCCTGTCATCTCTAGTAGGCTTTATGCTCCTGTCTGATTTATAACTATAACCTACCCCTTCATGTATTACCTGGCACAGAGAAAAATCTAAATCACCAAACATTGAATAAAGAAATAGATTTTGTTTGTTGCATGAATTTTATTTATTGTGAAGGTCAAGAGATAAAATAATAGCATATGGTGCAAGGGTAGATACATTTACAATATTAACATTTAATCTTTAATTTTTTCAATAACATTAGATCTTCAAAATTCTACTTCCTAAAGGAAACTCTTTCTTTTCTTCCTCAGTCTTAACACATTTTTCGCCAAACTTCCAAATAAAATTTATGTAATTATTAAAATTAAACCTTCTGCTCATCATTCTTACAACATTTGAAGATCTCTATTGAAAGTGCTTCAAGCTTTTAATATCAACAGACTGTATACTGCTAAAAAGAATGTGTAGATTTACAAATCATATATAAAGAATGTAGGCGGTATGATTTAAACTGCTGTGAATATTTAAAGTTTTTAAAATAAATATTACAGTAAAAACATATTGCCATAAATTAGAGCACTCTAACACTTCAAACACACTCCATCATGCTTGCCACTTTCTGAAGCAGTTCTGGAAGTCATCTTTCATGAGTGTCTTTAGTTGTAATGCTGTGTCCGCCTCAGTGTTAGCCTACATCCTTTTTAGTCCCTTCACTAATTGAGCCCTACATCTGGCCTTTAAAATTGGACTCCTTGCTTCCAAAGAACCTAGTCTGCGACAGTACTACAAGTAGCCTGAGAAAGCAAGTGAGATGATAATGGGGTTTAGAGGCAGATCTTTCCTTCTTTGGTTGATAGTTAGGACCCCATCACTGGCAGTAGCTGGAACAAAGAAAGCTAAGGCAAGAGTCTAGCTATTAACTTTCAGTAGTGGGGAACTGGAAGGAGGCATAGTATTACATGGAATTCACTGTCAACAATCATAGACAGTTGAGACATATGGAGAAATTATTAGAAATATATACACTAGAATTATTAGTCACACCTTTTGTACGTGACCATAGTAGACCCCAAATTGTGGCATGAATTAGCAACATCAAAAAGGAATCTTAAAACAAATGACTGTCTCAATACCAGAACTTTTGATTTAGTAGGGCCTTGGTGGTGTTCAAGAATTTTCATTTCTAACAAGTTTCCAGGCACCACTACTTCTGGTGGTCTTAAAAAGATTGTTAAGTATCTCTGCTCACAAAAAAAAGATAACAAATACTTGAGGATGGTCATGTGTGGGCCACCACCAGCAGGGGACAGCCAGATCCCAGCCTCTTCTGGTGTGTGGGCTGGCAAACAAGAAGAGCCAATCTTCCCCCACCCCCAAAAGCAACCAGCTGATCCAGAGAACCCAGGCTGTGATGATAGCTCTCGAGGTGAAATACAGTTTAATGCTTGTGGTGCTTTGGTGTTTCACTGACCTTGCGGGTCTAGGGCCAGTGGTCTGATCATCTGTCCAGAGGATAGCAGTATGCAGTGTGGCATCTAAGGGGGATCTCCTTTTGAGGGTGGTAGCCATTGTTGACTCCCTATTATCTTGTTTTGAAGTCCCGTATTATTTTCTTTGTTTTGTTCTGTTTTGTTTTGTTTGATTTTGTTATATCTGATGGCAGGAGCAGCTATTTCAAAGATAGCAAGATACATTATGGTAACCATTTTGGATTTACTATTGTCTTGTGTTGAAGTGCTTTATTGCATTCATTGTTTGGTTTTTATTGGTTCTATTTTGTTCTCTTCTGGTTGATTTTTACCATGTCTGAAAGTATCTGCAGCTATTTTGAAGACAACAAGAGGCATTATGGTAACTATTGTTGATTTCATATTGCAGTCTCGTATCACTTACACTGGTTTGTTTCAATTGGTTTTATCTGGTTTCATTTTCCTTGGTTTTATCCTCTTTAAAATAAAATTAAAAAAAGACTAACTTTTGAGGACAAGATATAGGCACTGGAAATCAGCCATGAATGCCAGAGAGCCTCCTTGGTGGCTTAGAAAGAAACTTTCATCTCTGAGTGAGAGAGACAAGAAAGCCAAGAACCAAACATGAGACTTGATGGTAAGAATAGCTGAATTACCAAGTAATCAGATATGCAACCCATGTGAGTCATTATGACAAGATCAGGTTCCTCTATGGGAAACCTGAAATCCTTGCACTTGGAAAGAAGACATCTGATGAGCACTCTGGAACGTTTTCAATATCTAGACTCCTCTGTTCCTGCTGAACTTGCAATTGTGTCCCAATCCTTTCTTTGAAGACCTAACTCTTCACTCCCATCCTTACAGTCACTGAAATATGGATGCTGAGTCCTTTCTCACAGAGGTGACTGTGGCTCCTCATGACGAGCTCATATGTCAGTACCACACCATATCAAAACCGAGTCTGGCCTTGTTCATTGTCTTCGAGCTACCCTCTACTTCTTTATAAACTGTAGATGACTGATGAGTAACTTTTTCATTTTCCTGATAAGTCCTGTTACCTTGTCCAAATCACCAGTCTTTTCCAAATTTTCAATTCTTCCAATTTTCTTTGATAGCCAGTACACATCTCCAAACTTACTTTTTCCGGTTATTCACCTTCTTGCTCTATTCAGTTGCACAGAATACTAAGACCTGGTGGCTAAGATCCCTATTGGAACACTGCATTGCCTTGCAGGTGGTCTTTTCTTTTGGGATCTAGAGAAACTTGGGAAGTAGAAGCTTTATCATGTAATAAAACCTTTGAAGTACTCACAATGGCACAAATACATGTAGAGTGAACATGTATCCCTACACATTCCACTGTTTGAATCACTGAGAACTCTGGCAAAATGCTCGCTAAATTCTTGGCATCCCCTGGTCTGGATACTCTTAGGTCTCACTTTCTGGCTCTTTAATACAATGTTTTGTTAATATTTTTCTTCATTACCTAAAACACTCTTAAAACAACTAACCTTTGCCATCATTCCTCAACTAGTGTTTCTAACAAGAGTCTTTGAGAGACTGTTCTTAGACCCTGCTTTGTCCATTCAAGAGATTTTCTATCAGCTCTGAGGTGTTCAATGATGAATGATACTCATTTACTTCGAACAAAAGTGAGAGTTTAACAGTGTTGAATAATATCTGAGTTTTGTACTCCCA
The DNA here is from genome assembly GCA_004365215.1 of Cuniculus paca. NCBI lineage: Eukaryota > Metazoa > Chordata > Mammalia > Rodentia > Cuniculidae > Cuniculus > Cuniculus paca. The sequence continues at coordinate 11,915 of RJWT010000912.1, forward strand.
GAAAAGAGAAGTGCTTAATGTATCCTCCCACTTTTGCATTCTGGAAGATAACTAATCACAAAGGAAAACCTTGCCAATCCATATACTGAGGTAAAACTTACTTCCACTGTGCCTCAGTGAAACTCTTAGTTTGTAAAACCAGATTTTCTCCATCTTGTTTGAGACATTTGTCATGAATGGCTATCCTCCTATTAGAATAGCCTGAACAAAATTATCTTCTTAATTGTCCAGTCCATTTTGTCTTTGTACTCGTTTCTCCTATGCCTTTCCCTTTCCCAGTGTGGATTCCCAGGCTTTGCAGTCTACATTCTGTCTCAGTGTCTGCTTTTGAGGAAGTCAAGCTATGACACTAATTTCCGTGCCCCAATTCCCTCACTTATGATTAGGGACAATAGTAGGACCTGTCTTTACCTTACTGATTGTTTGTGAGACTTTCTTAAGTTACTACATTAATGAGTTTAAATAGTTTCTATTTAGCACATTGTATGTGCTAAATAAATGTCATCCATTAACATTATTGAAGAGCATACAATGAGAAAGGGAAAAGTTATAGAAATCAATATTTTGGGAGCTACACAAACTCTCTCCAGACTCCCTTGCTGCGGTATGCTACTAATTAACCATATGCTCCATGCTTTTGCCTGAGAGTGAAAGCACATGTAGAACATCATCAGGAAGCTGGAAATAATGTAAGCTCATGAATAGGGCATATGACCCTTTCCATGATACAGTGGATGCATATTTCTTTAGTTGCCTCTTTTTTTCTTTTTTTTTGTCTCTGCTGTACTTAATCTACCTTTTTTTTTACTGTTAAAAATATAAGGTTTTTTATTATAAAGAGAAAAAACAGAAAAATCAACAAGCAAACAAACAATTAAAAAACAGCAAAGTCAAAATGACAACAACAACAACAAAAAACAATGGTGATATAGGATTTCAAAACAAGATAATAGGAATTTAATGATGGTTGTTATATTGCAAGTTATTATCATCAAAGTAATTGCTCAGGCTACCACATACAGGCATGCAAGATTGATCAGACAATATAATTTCCCTTTGAGCAGTTTCTATCCCTTTTACTCTATCCCTTTTACTATATCTAGCTTTTGGATCTTATTTACTCTTTCAGTTTCTTATACTAGTGAGACAATATGGTGTTTACACATGCAAGTTTGATTTATTTCACTTATGAATATGGTTTCTAGTTACAACCATTTACCTATCAGAGCCTCAAGTTTATTGGTCTTTATGGCTGAGTAGTATTCCATTATATAAAAATACCACATCATTTTTACCTACTCAGTTGATGGGCATTTGGGTTGTTTCCAAGATTTAGCTATTAAAAATTGTGTTGCTATAACATGGATCCACATATTTCACTGTGGTATGATGCTTTCAATTCTTCTGAGAAAATGCCCAGAAGGTAAATAGCTGGGTCAAATGGAACCTCTAATCCTGGTTTTTTGAGGAATCTCCATACTGATTTCACAGTGATTTTATCAGTCTACACTCTCATCAGCAATCAAGAAGGGTTCCTTTTTTCCCACAGCCCTGCCAGCATTTGTTATTGATTAATTTCTTGGAGTTAGCCATTCTTTCTGGAGTAAGATGATATCTCAGTGTTGTTTTAATTTGCATTTCTTGCAGATGCAGAGAAAGCTTTTGCTAAAAGTCCAACACTCATTCATGGTAAAAACCCTACAGAAATCTACCTCGATCTGATAAAAGCCCCTTTACCTCAATGTTCACCTCTTTACCTCAATGTGATAAAAACCATCTGTGACAAACCAACAGCCAGCATCATACTAAATGGTCAAAAACTGAAAGCTTTCACTCTAAAATCAGGAACAAGACAAGGTTACCCACTATCACCACTCCTATTAACCTACCTTCTTATAATGATCAAAAATGTTAAGTTTATTTTATATGCATCAGGGCCTCTTTGGTACATGATACTAAAAATAAATCTCTGCCTACTATCTCAGATTCACTAAATCTGACTCCTTTTCTTACTGTTTTATTTTTATTTATTTATTTTTGAGACAGGTTCTCATTATGTAGTTCAGACTGGCCTTGAACTCATCATGTAGCCCAGGCTGACCTCAATTGCCCAATGATCTTCTTACCTCTGCCTCCCCACTGCTGAGAATACAGGCTTGCACCACCACACCCAACGCCTACTCTCTTTTAGGATTTAGTATTTGCTGTTCCTTTTCCTAGACAAAGACCTTGCTCCTCTACCCACTGCACTGCCCTCTATGGGCTAATGTTATTTACCTACCATGCTGGTATTAAGCTTGGTAACACAATTTACTGGGGCCAATGGAGTGTGAAGTAGAATCCAAATTTAAGCAGATACCTTCAAAAGTCATAGTCTGTCTCTGGTTGTTCTGTTACATTTTCTTCTGTCAAAGTAGCATGGCCCAAATAGGAGCTTCTACTGCTTGGTGCTAAAAGGAAAAAGTGCAGTATCCACTAACAACAATCAGTGAGTCCAAAACAGATCTTGTTCCTATAATGAGCATCATTAGATAATTGGACAAGCTTATATGGGCTCCTGTGCTTTTGCAACTTTTTGCATTTTGTGATTGTTGTGAATAAGTAGAATAATGTCTGTTTTATGACATACACAATAAAATATTCAGGAGTGATATAGTGTCATATAAAATGTTTTCAGGAAATATTTAATATGTCTTTGTGAATGCTTTGATCCATTTCACAAAACATAAAAACAATTAAAAAGGAAAAAAGTGGTCAGGTGAATATGACGGATAAATATTCTAAGTAAACTGCACAAAGAGAAAGTATAACTAACTGAAGATATATCACTTAATAATGGTAGCAATTTTTATTTTTCAATGTAAACACCCTCATTTTATTATCAAATAATTAGAGACAAAATAATGATTATAAAAATGTTAAATTTATAAAGAATAACTTATTACCCAAATATGTTGATAAAAAACATTGAAAAGTTAATAAGATAATTCCACTTGATTTTAAACATGAATAGGTCAAATTACACAGGCACATTGCAATATATCCACTGCAGCTATCAAAGCTTCAAACTTCTAAGAGATAGTAGCATCCCATTTGAAGTGTCTGGTGCATTTGAAATAAAAACTACCCTAAATATGGGAGTTCAACAATGAGTATACATGCTAAATTAGACTGTTTATGTGAACTGATGTTCATAAGAAAACTATGACAAACAAACCTAAATTTGTAACATGTATGAGAATACCAGGATTTAAGGAAATAATTTGATAAAACAAAATTTCTAAGAACTCTAATGTAATTAAACAGTTTTTCGCAGTGTGTTTAAAAACCAAAACTTTTCTAATATCATAAATCAGTCATGAAATTTGAAGCTGTAACAGCTTGGGTATGATAAAAAATCAAAGATGTTCTGCAAGTAGAAAACCCTCATTGATTATGTGAAGTTATTAAGTTATTTTTCTATACCCATGGACTGATAAACATTTCATCTGAAGGGCCAGATAGTAAATATTTTTAGCTTAATGAGCCAGATGGTCCCTGTTAAAACTATTCAGCTCCACCACTGTAACTGGAAAACAGCCATAAAAAATGTGTGCAACTATGTTCTGATAAAACTTTATTTACAAAAATAGGCAACTGACTGATCTCTTCGTGACAGATCAATGGACACAACAATGGCATTGAAGGAGACAGATACGGGTCTCAGCCTCAGCTCTGACGTTTAGCAGAATGGCCTGGGAGAAGTTGTTTATCCTCTTTGACCAAATCCCTATTTCAGAGTCAAAAATAATATGGTAAGATAGACTTTGTGGAGATAGGAAAAGGATCTGGGGATAGAGGGAGATGGGGAAGCAAGGAGGAAAAGTAAAAAAGATCAAGAGGTGATGTGTGCATATACCAATAAATGATTATATATTAGGCAGGAACGGTGGTGCATGCCTGACATAGCAGCACTCGGGAAGCCAAAGTAGGATTGCCATGAGTTTGAGGCCAGCCTAGGTTACAAAGTGAGTTCAAGGCCAGCCTGAACTCCATAGCAAAACCCTGTCTCAAAAAGACAAAAAAAATACAGATATAGATGTATGTAAAGTGACAATGTGAAAATGAGCCACTCAATAAAGGGTAATTCCCCTCTTTTCTATATATTGCCAAAAAAAATACAGAAATTGAATAAGTGAATACAGCTAAACCATTTTACACTACTTTCAAAGTGGGTCAAAAGTCTCCTAGGGAAAAATTAGATAATATGTTGTCTTAAATAAATTCCATGGAGACAGGCGCCACATAAAATTGCAGGAATTTTAATTTTTAAAATGTACCACCTAATATCTTGAGCAGAGTTTAGTAGATTTAAAAGAGCAAGCTGTGTTATTATTGCCAGCTGGGGACTCTCTTAATTGGGAGTCCATCATCTACAATAGAAAACACAGCTGGAGCCCAATCAGCTCCTCCGTGGAACAAGAAAAGGGTACACATGATACATGGGTGGGGGCAAGATAATGTGTATCTAGAGAGAGGGAGATACAAAGCAGAAAGTCATAGCTCCCAAAGGAACTCTTAGTATCAATTCTTAGAAGCATAATTTGTGAACCTGAGCTTTCCAATGATATGTTGTGATTTACTAAAACCTTCCACCTCTGTGTTCTCTTGGCCAGGAGTCATAAGGCTTTGGTAGACTCAAAATAAATTTTCATTGCAAAAGAGTAAAAATGGCAAGCAGGCACCACAGCTGTCACACTAATCCATAGTGCCTTTCTCCTCAAATTAGGCATTCCATCCTCCAAAATATTTCCCCATCACTCAAGACAGGATGAAGCCTCCCTCTCCAGTATTCTGGTTTATCCATATGGCAGATCATGAGCTTGTATTTTTCTCTTACTAAAGAGAGAAGTTGGCTGTGCTGCCATCAGAGTTATGGTGACAGTGCCTACTTTAGGATAAAGCCGTGCAGACAGTGTTAGGGAAATGCTTGCTACATGAACAACACATAGACAAAAGTGAACAAGGAGAGGCTATTCGTTGCCATTTAAGATGTCTTTTCTTCCTTAACAGTAACAAGCAATTTGTCACCCTTCAAAACTGAATCTAATTCCCATTTTCTTCATCTATAAAATATTTCAGACAATATTTGATGTATGAGGTCTGACTTGTATGATATGTATCAAGAACCTATCATAGGGGCTAACATTTTGTGTTCTTTCAATGCATGATAGTTCTTTCCCCTTTTCATGTCAGTATGCTACGACCAAAATCATTTCCTACTGAAATATTTGCCTGCACTTATATTCCTTGTGAAATCTTCCCAAATCATTTACAACAATAGGAAGCAGCCTACCTTTAAATAATAGTAAACTCTTGGTTTGTCAGTTTGCATTGTAGTTGAGAAACCTATTTTCTTCCACACAGTTTGGACCAGTCCTACATTAACTTTGCATTTCCTGAAATTACCCTCAAAAACCAGCCTTTGAAATGCAGTGCTTTCTTAATCAGCACACCTGAAACTTCACTGCTCAATGCGTGCTGGAGTCGTACATACACCAAGTATAGAACTCACGCAATCAGTTGAAACCTTACAACGATTCCCGTGTGAATTAGCCAGTTAACAGTTTGCTCCAAATGTCACTCTTGCAGCGGATTTGTTTACATACTGACTATCTCAAGCATCACCCGGGCAGGTGTCATTTCAGCTGGTCAATTCTTGCACTGAATAAATTTGGTAAAATTGTCATTTTAATATTTCCTGTTGTAGTAGTTTATAAGAATTAAAAATGGAATTTCTAGGCATCTTATATTTCAATAATTGGACTGGTAAATGGTCAATAACAGAGCCAAGAGCATAGCCTGTGGCACCAGATGGTTAGTATTGAATCCTTATCTATCCTGAGTAGTGTGTTTCCATGTAAAGTGGGAAAAGAAAACAACACTCAGATCATTGATTTATTGTAAGGGTTAAATCAGTTAATATACAAAAATCATTTATAAAAGTGCAAACCAGTTCCCATCATATTTGTGCTAATTGCTGTGATTGCTGTCTTATGGATAACTACGATGACATACTCAGGGTCACCAAAGTATAGATTTAAGACTCCCAGAACACACTGATGAATTTTTTTCCATTTCAGAGTGCTTTCATACTGAGAACTTCCGTGAGGATTTCATCTAATCCCCACCACTCCTGCTGCATATACTTTTCAAAATCATGTAATAAATAAGTGACAGACACAGAATAGGAACCCAACGTATCTGACTGCTAGTTTAGAGGACTTAGTTGCAAACCATTGCAAAGTCAGGCATAGGTGTTCACGAACAATGGGTGGACTAGAAACCCGAGTTACCATCTGACCACAGTGAACTCATTCACAAATTTCTTGATGTTAACTGGATACCATCCCAGACCTAAAGTCTCTTGAACGTGGGCCCTTGTTCATACATACATCACATAATCAGTCAGTTTAACTCTGCTCTTCATTTGACAGACTATGGTGCCAACCTGTATATAAATCACTGATAACACTAATTCTACTATGGATCAAAATGTAAGGGCACACCTGTAATCAGAAGAGACGTAATTACCAATATCAAAGTGCTTAAATTTATATGCAGTCCCAGATATTCTGACACAAACATTAATTCTTATTTATTCATTTGTTATTTTTATTATACTATGTTGTTTTTCTAGAACTATTTTAAAATTAACTAAGGAGAAATGATTTCAAAAGGGTGTCACAGACATTTTCAAAGAGGTGCTAATGTGCAGATTCTGTATGAATTTTGGGATCTTCCCTTGAGTATTTAGCTTCAGTTTCCGTGGTTTTCCTTTCAGTTTGACTAACTGAATAGCATGGGCCATCTCTTCTGACTGGAATTGGTGATTTGCCAGGAAAAACAATGTGTTGATTGTCATAGCCTACAATAACACCCTTCCATCCATCATATATCAAAAGAACATATACTTTCTACATTTTGGAGGGAGATATTTTCTTTTATTAAAGTGTGTTACATGCTGATGTTGTATTCAAGTCTTTGTTAGCTGGCATAGACCTGTTGCCACTTAATGCCCAGACATCATGACTGGACTAACTGATAGCATCAATATGAGACCATTAAACCCCATTACAAAGTGATGCAATATTACTAATTAACAAACACAGATATGACCTCTACCAGGAATGTAGAGAACCTGATCCATTTTCCAGCAAGAGTCAGAAGTGGCCAATATATCTTGATGCAATCTTGAAACCTCCTTTCTCAACCCACCAGAGACAAGGAAACTATACGACCAATCCCAATCCAAAGGATCCCTTCAACACTGTCACTGCTTTTGGTATTTATCCCTGTCAATTTTCTTCCTGAATTACCTTACCTGTTATGGCTTATAGCTACATGTCCCCCCAAAGCCTCATGCACTCCTAAGTGGAGCTTTTGAGAGTGACTGGATCATAAGTGTGTGGTACTCAGTGAGGCCACCGATGGATGATGGATAACTGAAGAGGATAAGATCCACCCTGGTTGTGGGTAGCACCAACCAACAGGTTTGTACCCTGGATAAAATACAAAGGGAAAGAAGTTTTGCTGCTTCCTGCCTTCCATGCTGTGAGCTGATTCCCCTCTGTGATGCTCCTCTTCCCCATCACCTTGTCTTGGAGTCAACCAACTGTGGACTGAAACCTCCACAAACTGTGAACCAAAGTAAACCTTTTTCCCTTTAACTTGTAGGTGTTAGGTTTTTTTGTCCCAGCAATGAGAAAGCAACTAAGACATTACCTGTCTCATCTTTCAGTCAATGAATTATCCTTGCTACATGAACAATACATAGGCAACAGTTAACAAGGAGAGGCTATTCATTGCACAATAGCATTTACTGACACTATATCAACTATTTCCATCTAAATGACTTCGAAATCCTTATTTTTAGCCTTGATCTTCTCCCCACAATCCCAGCTGGATTGATATATACCCACAGAATCTCTTCACTTAGAAGGCCACAAGTACCTTGGAGTTACAGATGGAAATTTTTTCTTCAGACACAACCAAATTTTTTCTTCTTTATTTTTCTACTCGAATATATTTTGGAGCCATCTTTCTCTCTTTTTCTTTCTTAAAGCCCTACTTAAACCAAAACCTGTCAACAGTATCTCTCACATGTCATTCAAGTCTTCTTGCTTCTGCATATCTCCATTGCAAATGGTTTCCTGAAACCTTCGTCTTTTTTCTTGGACTGATTCAGTAGCTGTCTCACTTATCGTTTCAAATCTTATCACATTTTCCCCCAAATCCTTCCTCACATTGTCTTTCTAAAACACAGATCTGATACTGTCATTTTTCCTCTTTCTCAATAGACTTTTCCTCAATCCTTGCCCAGTGAATACCTTCTTATCTTGCAAGACCAAAGTCAACTGTTAAATTTCCTTTTCAACCTTTCTGAACTTCTTCAGATAGCTTGAGTCTTTGTCACGTTTGAATTCTAGCAGCCCTTTTATAAGGGCTATTATAACACTTGTCACTTTCTTTGTATATCAGTGTGATCTTGGTGAAACTCAATAAAATAAACCTTGGGAAATTCACCAAAGTAGTTGTATTTGAAATTTTTGTTTCCAGGACCCCATACTCAGAGCACAACAGAGTGGGTTTTGCTGGTTGTTAAAATCTCCACTGTTAAACATCAATAAAATGTAAATTCATGAGAACACACAGTTAGTATGAATAAGAAATTAGGATTTATATCAAGAGTTACAAGCCTCAATCCCAAAATGCACCATAGTGTACACATGTTTGTGTGTGTGTGTGTGTGTGTGTTTATCTATACATGTATGTACAGAAAATGCAAAAAGTTGGAATAGTAAACTAGAACTCATCCAGAAATTTTTCCCTAGTTTGCTTACCTATAGAATATCAATCCCTGAAAATTCTTAGCTAATGTTTGCCTTTTAACTAAATTTGACCCTATCTCCTCTTCCTGTATCCGATGCCATATTACTCTTCTTAAATAATTTATGAGGCTGCTCCAAAAGGGCAAGACACTCTCCACTTTCATTCTAACCTTTATGCTAATGTTGCAGAACCAGTACCAAACCAAAAGGAAGCTGCTCTGCACCAAAGAATTGGAAAGCAACTGTTTATTAGGCCAGTGGGCTGGCTGGGAACCAGTTGGGTTAGACAGGTTTGTAAGCAGAAAGTACAAAAGCTTGAAAGCATGATGGCTTTTCATTAGGTTGGGTTAGTCATCATTTGTTGATGGGTAGAAAGTCCTTGAAATAAGTTAGAAAAACAAGATATATTCTTAGACATTGCAGCTGGACACAGTCAGACTGACTTGGCTCAGGCTATCTATGAAAAGCAGCTAGACACAGTCAGTCAAGGTTGACTGGTCTTATGGTTAATACATTGTGTCAACTTGAGAAAGAAGTTTAACTGAGAGACACAGCAGGGAGCCAGGGTTCTTACTTTGTAAATATCCTCATCCTGTGCAAAGGAGGGCAAGGACATTTAGTGAATGTTACACCCACCCTGAAGGTGGGAGGGGGGCTGTGTACAATATAAGGGTAGAGAAGAGGCTTGCATTTTGGCTTTTTTGCTCTGGCTGCTGCCTTGAAGTGTTGCCCCAGTGCCATGCCACCCAGCCTTGGGGCCAGCTGATTATGGACTGAAACCACCAAGAACTGTAAGCTAAATAAACCTTTTCTTCCCTAATTTTGGGTGTCAGGTGTTTGTCTCAGCAACGAGAAAAAAGTGACCAAGACAATTGGATTTAGCAGTCCAGCTGCTGGCAGTCAGAACAAGCATATTTTGTCCCAATATGATATCAGGCTGCTACTTATTTTTAAAATCCAAAATTTCTGCCACACTAACAGTGAATTAGAATTTTCTTTGTTGTGCCACTTTGGTAGAGTTTGAGAAACTCTTGGCATTTCTTGATTCAATGTTAGAAGCAGACACTAAATATATACGTGGCAAGTGCTTGACTGTATTATTATTGAAAAAAGTTAATCTTCGATCAAGAAATGAAGGTGGGCAAACAGGGTCTAGATGTGAGTTCAGGAAACAATTCCTCATGCCCACAGACTAGAGCTCAGTCTGGCAGGAATTTTGACCCAGAGTTCTACAACTGATCGAGTAGTGGATAAAACTTTGTGTATTAGAAAGACATAACAGAACAGATTGGAAAGTATTCTAGAATGTCTCTGTGCTTGCACAGTAATTGCTGTGTGTTGTATGACTTTTCCATTTTCACTGACTGTTCAGTAAAACATCAACAGTGGTTACCACCTGACCTAGATGACAGGCAGTGAGTGAGAGAAATGTGACAACTGTTTATGGGGAAAGTGACACACAAGGGAGCATTTTCTCCCTCCCTGAGTCATCTTCCTCTTCTTATAAGAGAGAAGGATGAACAGAGGACAGCTGCACCCAAAAATAAAGAAAAATCAGCAGAGTGCAATAATTTTTGTGGGTGTCATCCTAAGTCGAGCATGAAAAAGAGGTATGACCTTATTTTGCAGTCACAGGCAGGCGAGGCCTGAGATATTGGAGTTCCCATATTTCCTTTTTTTCTTTCCTCTATTGCAACTTGCCCTCAGAGAAAAGATCATACTATTGGTGAGCATATTCTCGACATGCTATTAAGTGTCTAATAAATGCTTGTCGAATCAATGAAAGAATAAAGAAAGAATTTAGAAGTAATTTAGTTTAATCCTTTAATTCAATTCGACATACATTTATTATAGTTATAAAACATGAGGACTGTTCTTACCAAGAACTGGGACGCACAGTCATGAAAAAGTGTGATTCTGTGGACCACTCAGAGTTCTCAAGGAGACGGGGACACAACTCTGTCTGATATGAAGCAGGTGCAGACAGAGCATTCTTCATTCCAAGTGCTGGAGAGGTTTTGCAGAGTGTCGGTCTGGCTGATGAGGTTCTGCATCTTCAGAGGACAGGATATTTAAAAATGCTGGTTCATGCCTGTAATCCCAGCGATCTGAGAGGCTTGGGCAGGAGGATCACAAGTTGGAACCCAGCCTGGGGAATTTAGAGAGTCCCTGTCTCAAAATAAAAAGAATTTAAAAAGAAGTAGAATGGGCAGTTATGTGGAAAATAGCAAGAGGCATCATGGTAGCCATTATTGATTTCCTTTTATCTTGTTTTGAAGTCCTGTACCACATTCAATGTTTAGTTTTGATTGACTCTATTCTGTTTTATTTCATTTGGCTTTATTCTCTTCAAAATAAAAAAAATTTAAAAAGAGGTAGAGATATAGCTCAGTGTGAAGGCCCTGGGTTCACTTCTCAGTACAAAAAATAAAACATACAAACAAACAAACAAAAAAAACAGTATCTTTTTATATCTCCCACAGCTAGGAATATGGAAGCCAAGGTAAACTGACACCCCAAATCATCCATTTAATCAACCAGTATTGTATTAAACAAGTCTTTCCTACACATTTAAAAATGTGAAGTCCTTATGAAACAGAGATAAATATGACAAGGAGAGAAGGTATATCAAAATAACTGATTTTCTAAAACTGGGGAATAAAGGCGGAATGGTGGTGACAGGGAACATGTGGAGGCTTAGACAAGACATTCTTAGGGATTCTATGCAGCATATCTTCCTTATTGGAGAACAGCCAGCAGTGAGTTTAAGAAGCACAAAGTAGCTTCTCTGTCTGGTTCTCCAAGCTCCTGTAAATATGAGGTCTTAGGGGAAACAATGGAGTAATATGAACAAAATCCTAAGAAAGTGAAGAGAATAGAATTTGTTATATGAAGAGAATGTACACAATATACAAACTCATTATGAATGAATACCCATGTAACCATGACCCCAATTAAGAAGAGGATTTTGCTAGCAAAATAGAATTCTTCTTCTGGATAGCAAAGCAATTCTTTTTTTTTTTTTTTTGCCTTCAAAGTAACCAATAAGTTAATTTTATGTCTGTCATATTTATTTATTTCCCATGATCACACCTGTTTTTGTGACTTGTTCTTTTCACTCAACCATATGTAAGTTTCAACTTTATTGATATGTGTGTGTAGTGGTGACTCAGTGCTTTTCGCTGTTATGTGTAGTATTTCACTTTATAAAATACCAGCATGTTTGAGAGAGTTATTGTTGAAGAACACTTGGATGGCTTCCATTTTTGAAATTTCATGGACAGCACACATAGCTATGATTACTTTTGTAATAATATCGACTGTGCACATGTAAACCTCTCCTTTTTATACTTTCAACTTTCTTAGGACATGCTAACCTAGCTTCAGAATACTTGTACCAATTTCTGCTTCAAACATTGAGGGTTACCTTTAGAGAAGGATGATAGGTAATAAGTAAAGTTGACTGGCACAAGAAAAACCCTCTAAATGTGCCGAAAATGTTCTATTATCTTGACTTGAAATTTTTTTTTCTAATTTTTTTAAACAGAGTCTTCCTATATAGTTCAAACTGGCCTTGAACCTACTACATAGCCCAGGTTGGTCCCCAATTTGCATCATTCTCCTGCCTCAGCCTCCTGAGTGCTGGAATTATAGACATGTATCACCATGCCTGGCTGTTCATCAGTGATTTCATGGGTATACGCATATGTAAAATTCATTAATCTATACACTTGAAATTTGTGAAATCTGTTATATGCAACATACACCTAACTAAAGAGAAAAAGAGAAGAAAAATAAAAAGAGAATCAATATATGTAAAGCTGACATAACACACATGATAGAGCTTTATGTTATTTTTCCATATTAGAATGTCATTCTGCCCAGCAGATAATCCTTGTACTGGGTGTTATGATTTCTAAGGTTTTGGACCGTGAAATTGACCTGTGTCCTTAATAGAGTCATGCTGAAGATGCAAAAAATAATGAGAAGAAATATCAAGCTGTCCAGCTCCAAGTTTTGTTGGTTTTCCTCTCCAGAGAAGGTATGCCCAAATAATTTAATAATTTATTTTCGTTTTTTGAGACAGAGCCTCACTAGGGAGCCTAAGCTGGCCTTAAACTCACTAAGTAGCCCAGGTTGACCTCAACTCACAATGATCCTCCAGTCTTAGCCTCCCATCATGTTTACTGATGTCCTTACTTTTGCTGTGAGCTATTTCCGTCAATTTTGACCAGATTTTTTTTTTTTTTTTTTTTTTTTGGTGCTGGGGATTGAACTCACTACCTTGCACTTGCCAGGCAGGCACTTATGCCACTGAGCTAAATCCCCAGTCCAATTTTGAGACATTTGACTAATAACACTTTGAGAAGCATTCTGACCATGAATGAAATAGCAGTCAAGAAAGGGAAAAATTGTACCAGAAAAATTGTTCTTTATAAAAAAAAACTTCGTTCTTTTGAAACTGCCTAGTTGTGTAACTGCTTAACAGCTCTGTAATTACTTTCTTGACCCTTGTAACCACTGCAACGTAACTGAACTTGCAGAATGTCTGATTGTACCAAGCTTCATGGTCATTAATCTAGCCCTGTAACCAATGAGCTCACCCTGCTAGGTAATCAGAGAACCACCAGGCTGTTCTGTCTCACCTTTGTACCTCCTGCTTATGCATCGTATAAAAGCACTGGCCCACAAGCATTGGTGCTTGGCTTTGTTAAGGAACAGATCCCGACCAGGACAACAGGGGTAAAATTAAGCTGTTCACTGCTCCCTGACTTCCTTGGGTTTCATTCCTTTCCTGGACTCAGTTTTGTCACAACAGCTATATCCACGTGATGAAATGTACTAAAGTTTTCTCTTTAGATAAGCAATACCATTTTATCCCTTAGGGAAGCCAACTGAGGTTTCTTTAAAAGTTCAGCTAAACACACACCAGCTCGTGAAATTTCACCTCTGTTAGGGAACAAATAGTTAGAACCTCAGGGACAGGTAAACCAACGAGGGGTGAGAACACAGGCGCTGATTTGATGACTTTTAGGTGATTCCTTTGAGCTCAGTGGGGTTCTGATGTCATGTAGTGAGGCCACAGGGAAAGTACTCTACCTCTCTGAGCCTCAGTTTCCTTAGGTGTAAAAATGAGAATAGTACCTTTCACCCAGATGCATTGTGAAGATTACACAAGACGGTTTATATGAAAGCCCTATGAATAATGAGACAGTGGAGGAGTACTTATTCATCTGTCCACTTTTAATGCTTGCAGACTGTAGGATACATGCATTTGCACTGTAAGTTTTGTAGGGATGATGAAATGACATGGCAGAATTGTATATATTTGAAATCTAGACATACCTTGATTCCTATGAAGATTCAGGAGAGGTATTGAGTTGCTTTTAATCTCCATTATGGATCAGTGGCAGTGAAGATTTTGAAATTGCTTGGAAAAAAAAATGACAAGAAACAAGTGGTTGATGTTCCTCACCTCGTACTTTCTCCATATTTTTAAAAAACTTGCCTCACGTAATCAGACCACATTAGTGACTACTTCTCATCATGCAGAATGAGTTAAAAATAGAACTTTCTCTACACTGTCAAATTCCACCCTGTTCCACATTATTAATTCTTTTTCAGTTAGGTTTTGAGTTCTTTTTGATGGAATAAGTCAGTCCTTTGGATTTCAAAGAAATTCTCTTGTTACTGGGAGCCCAGGTCTTCCAGTTTCTCAGATACCTAGGAATTAATTTTTTCATCAGCCCACGGCAAAGGAAGATTTTCTAGAGCGTTACAAATAAATTTAGCATCTCAGGGATTCATTTAGCTTTTTTATTATGAAAAACCACAAGTCATCAAATAAAAATCCTCATGGAATCCACTTGATTATGATGGCAGTTAGGAATGGCTCAGCTCTAATTTTACTTTTCTGGAAAAATAGATTGTAGCCCTCTGTCTACAGCATGCCAAAAACTTGGTAATAGGTGGAAGCTTCAGCCAACCATCTGCATAGTTACTAAATGCCAATCATTTGGGAATGTACAAAGAACTGAATGGTTGATGGGATTTTAATTTTTCTTCCAGATTCTATGTCCATGCTCCATATTTTGTCTCTCGTTCCAACTTCCCCTTTTGATTCATCCATAACAGCCTTTGGACATATGGATTTTTCTTTCCAAATGAATGCATCCCTTACTTTTCTGCCAGAGTCTCATTCTCCTTCTCCCACTAGACCTTACATTAATTGAGGATCCAAGCAACTGATAAACTGTGTTACATACTTCCCCACACATAATGGACAATGGCATTCATTCAGGACTCTGTGTGAGCTTGGAGTATAAGCATAGATGCCTGATGGATAAAATGTGCACAAAATTTTGAACACTCAGTAAATTTCCTAAATTAATAACATCTTTGGGGCTCTTGATTTAGATTAAGGAGGGAAATGATAATATATTTGGCTCTTCTGGATAGCTTGAATTTATGTTCCTTATCAAATGTTGCTGTCTGTATAAACTTTGGCAATTCCTCTTTCTCTGTCTCTCTCTGTCTCTCTCTGTCTCTCTCTCTCTCTCTCTTCCCACTTTCTGAGTCTCTTTTGCACCACCCCCAAAACAAAAATAACCTGAGATGGTTGCTAAATCCAACAAATGAGCTACCACAACCTAAGAAAGTACTTTAAAACTGATGAGGGATTTACAATTATAAAGTAGAGCAATGTACAATAGTATTCACTATACTGAGAAAGATAGGCTCTGAGGCTGAGTACAAAGTAGGCACCCATATGTTTATAGGATCTCAATGACAGAAATCTGAAATGAGGTGCAGCTCATAAATATTTGTTGAATGATAAATTAAAAGCTATAAAAAATTATCCTTTATTTGGAGTCTTACTGCATATATTCTGATAGATTCAATCTTTTGTCCAAAGTGCTGGCTTTTAACCTATTAAAAATCAATCAATACTTATTTTTTAAGGGCTTTGCATGCATCAGGCATTTGACAAGGATTATGACAAACATGAAGCCGTCACTCAAAGTCATGGAGAGTTCATTTTGCATTAGAGTAGTGAATTCAGCCTGTGTGTTTAATGCTATTTTGTCCTGACAAGGAAGCTCAAACAGTTAAAAAGCTGCAAAACTTTATCACAGGCGAAACTGAACTGAAAGAAAAGGATGTTTAAAAAATAATGATTGATTTAACTGATACAAAGAAACACAGAAGTGATATATGCTTATAGGATACCATGTGATGTTTCAGTACACATATACATTGTATATTGCTTAAATCAATTTAAACACATCTCTCTTGCCAAGCGTTTATCATTTCTTTATGGTAAAACCATTCCAAATCATTTCTTCTAGTATTTTGAATATTCAGTGCATCATCGTCATATATAGTCACTATACTGGGAAGTAGCACCCTTAGAACTTGTTACTACTACCTAACTGTAACCCAGAACACACTGATTAGATCTTTGCTTCCCTTCTTCATTCATACTCTTGCCAGCCTCTTACAACCACATTCAGTTCTCAACTTCTCCAAGATCAACTTTTTGAGATTTCACATGGGAATGAAACCATGCAGTTCTTGTCTTTCCGTGCCTGGATTATTTCACTTAGAGTGCTCTCCAGTTCCATTCATAGTGTCGTGAATAACAGGATTTCATTCTTTTGTAGCTAAATAGTAACATTCCATTCTGTATATTGCCACCCTTTTTTAATTTTTGTTTTTGAGGATGATGGTTCTAAGGATTGATTGAACCCAGAGCCTTAGCACTGAGCTGCTACAGCCCTAGATCTTCATTTAGTGCTGGAATTACAGACATGCACCACAACTCCTGATTTCATTTTAGTTTTTTTTCACAACTTTTTCTTATTCGTGCAATCTGGTTTTAGTAATTAATGGATTTCACTTTTGGCAGACTCGTACAAGCCATCACATACTTTGATTATATTCACTCTCCTGCATTCATTTGTTGATGGATGCTTAGATTACTCCCATTTGTTGCCTATTTTGAATGGTGCTATGATGAACATAAGAGTACAGATATCTCTTAGCCATGCTCTCTTCATTTACTTTAGATAAATACTCAGTAATGGGACTGTTGCATCACGTGTTAGTTTTCTTTTCAATTTTGGGAGGAAACTTCCTGTTACTTTTTTATAATTGTTTATGAATTTACATGCCCACCAACCATGCAAGCATTTCCTTCTCTGCACATCATTGCCAACATTGTTATCTTTTGCCTTTCTGATGGGAGTCCTTCTGGCTGACATGAGGTCATACTATTGTGGTTCTGATTTTCATTTCCTTGCTGATTACTGATGATGAGTATTTTTCATGTATCTGCAAGTCATTTGTATGTCCTCTTTTGAGATCTTTATTTAAGCCTGTTGCCCATTTTGAGGGTTTTGTGTGGTTCTATTTTGTGTTTTGGTTTTGGTTTTTGGTTTCTGTTTGCTTGGATTTTGGTTTTTGTGATTTAGTTCTTGAATTTCCTTATACTCTGAACATCAATCATAGTCAGATATATAATTTGGAAATATTATCTCCTATTTTGTAGGTTATCTCTTGCCTCAGATGGTTACTTCCTTTGTTTGAAGGTTTTTAGTTTAACATAATTCTACTTTTTCCATTTTTGCTTTTGTTTAGAGCATTTGCACTGGGGAAGGGGTCCTCATCCAAAAAAAATATCCTTACCCACTCCAATATCCTGAAGCATTTCCCCTGTGTTTTTCTCTGGGAATTTTATAGTTTCAGGTCATAAATCTTTGATCTACTTGCAGTTGATTTTTGTAACTGGTAAGAGGTGGTCAGGGTCTAGTTTTTTCTTCTATATTTTTATACCCAGCACAGTTTATTTAAAATGTGTCCTTTCTTCAATTCTTGTTCTCAGCACATTTGCCAAAAAGAAAGATCAGTTGGCTGTAGATGTATGCCTCTACTTCTAGGATTTCTATTTCATGTATCTGTTTTTATGACAGGACCATTACTGTTTTGATTACTACAACTCTGCAATATAATTTCAAGTTAAGTAGTATAAGCATCCTCCTGCTTTGTTATTTCTGCTCACGATGTATCAGCTATTAGAAAGGGGAAAAAAAAAGTCACAGGATGCGAAATGAGGAATATGAGGAAAAGGAATCTCAACCAAGCCACCAAATTCAGAGTGACTTGAGAGAAAGGTAAAGGTAAAAGTCCTTTTTCCTCCCAAAGTAATAGAGTCAAGCAACAGACACTGACCAAACTGAGACTGACAACATTGCTTACAGACTAAATGTATAATGGTCCAACCAAAAAAGGAAAATGAGGTAGAGTGTAATCTAGTAAATTTAAAAAAAAAAAAAAGGTAAAGGTTTTGGAGAATAGATTTACAATGATATACACATGTATCTGAAGGAAAAAAGAAAATAATGGATTGTAACAGGAAAAAGGCATAATAAAATAGATAAAAAGCTATAATGAAATTTTAAAAAGAATAATTAACAATAATTTGCATTACTAGTACTAAGAAAAATAATTTGAATTAGTGAAACATTTTATTTATGTTCACCAAAAGTTTATAACACATGTACATAATAAAATATACACACAAATAAATTTATATACATGTTAAAACACTTGCCAAAAAGCTCTAAAATATTCAGTGAAAATACTGTGTCACCAACATTGACTTAACAAGGTTAAAAAATTCAGTGTTACAAGGTAGATTAAGAAATTGATGAAATAACCCCATCAACAATAAATATCATAACAAAAAGAAGCACAGAAAATTTCTATAGCCATTTTTAAAAGTTCCCATGACATTTAAACTATTGTCAAATGCTGAGAAACCTATTTGATTTAATTAACAAAGAGAGCAAAATCGATATTTTATAAAGAAGACTGAAAAAAACAAAGATCAATCTGAGGTACAGGTTCAAAAACCCTAAATACAACATTTGTATATGATTTTATAAATGATTAAAAGAATTAACAGGCCAGACTACTCTACTTTTTGTGTACATGTCATTTTCTTACATTAAGAACAAAAATGAACAAAACTCCTTTTTTTTAATATTTCATTACAATCTGGGATAACAGATTCATCTATCCGAAATGCTTTTTACTTTCCTAATGTTAAAACAATATTATATTCTTCCAACTAGTATTATTTATGTTTTAAACCTAAGTCCCCTTTGGATAGCTCAATCTGTTTAAAGTATGGTTTAAGTATTAAAGCACATTTTTACCTCAATCATTAAATGTTAATACGACCACTGTATTTGTTTCCAACAGACTTTCACATCAGAAAGTTGAACACTACAAGGGCCTATTTCAACATCGAACCTATGTCTTTCTACATAAACTATGCTATGGGGACAATTCCCCCTAAATGTCCGTGGATTGCAGTACCACACTTTTCTTTCTCTCTTAGGCTGTTGTTGGTCCAGGTAGCTTGGTTAAGGCTCTGGTTCATGCTATCATCACTCTGGACCCCAAGCTGATGGAACACAAGGGTCTCAATCATACAGGATGCAGTCAGTTGAATAACGCTCTCATGTCCACATAGCAACTCAGAATGCAATCTTGTTTGGAAATACGCTCTTTGAAGATGTACTTAGTTAAGGATCTTGAAATAAAACCATCCTTAAATTGGGCTGTAGTTCAGTGGTAGGGCACTTGGCTTTGGATTTTATCACCAGCACTGAGAAAAAGCCATTCTGAATTTCAAGTGAGCCCTAAATTATTCAATGACTGTGCCTTTGTCAGAAGAAGAGAAGGACAGAGACATAAAGATAGTTGGATGTAGAGATCAAACTGATACATTCAACAAGGCAAAAAAAAAAAAAAAAAAAAAAAGAAGGTAAGCATTGCTAACCACTACCATGAAGCAGGTGGGAGGCATGGGAAGACTTTTCTATCGGAGCCTCCAGAAAGAATCAAAACTTTGGAACATGTCACTTAATGCAACTAAGCACCTCTTCTGCAAGAAAAGTACTGGAACTACATTCGACCTTTGTTATGGCAGTTCTAGGAAATTAATACAGCTTGGTATTTAAGCAGCGGGAAACAGAATTCTGGAGTGTCTCACTCTAATATTCAATCCTTAGCCTGGAAGTATCATGTTGTTTCCACTCACATCTCGTCAGAGAGAAGTAACTACACAAATCTACACAACCAAAGGGATCAGGAAATGCAGCCTTATCATATGTCAGAAAGCAGAAAGTCAGAATGTTTGGCAGCCTTGCTAAAGACTATCAATGAGCCTACTGCATTACTTTGTTTTCAGAGGCAGGAGTACAGGGAGGACATACATCTTTGCAAATGTATGCTGATGAAAATAGATGACATTCAAATCTTCTTTTCTTGTGAAACAGAAAGATATTTGGCCCCCAAAAATCTCCAAAGTGGCATTCCATACATTCTTAATGACAGCAACTTCAAATCTGAGTTCTAAAATCCCTCTTCAAATCTGGCAATGAGTCTGCATTAGTTTTTTTAAAAAAGCCATCTAAATGCCATTTTCAGGAAAGACATCAGGAAAATATTACCTGAGTTCATCCTGCTGAGATTGGATATGGATATTTTTTGGAAATAATTTTTAAGAGCCTTCTCTTTAGAAGCTTCATTAAGACAGGAAAATGATAAGGCATTTTATCCATAGCTGAATTCTGCTTCTCTGTGTTAGAAGTAAATCAAAAAGAGAAATGATGCTGCTGTTTCAGATTTAATGCATTCAAAACTTCAATATATCAGGCAAATATTCCAACTTTTGCAGAAAGTTACACTTTTTTGACAGTTTGGAGATTTGCATGTTTGGTTTGTAACACTAGTCTACTAGGAAAGTAAGGGAAAAGTGTGTTCCAGTTTTTAAATCCAGCTGGGTTTTCAACTTTGGACAGTTGAGGAACCTCAGCAAAAGACAGAATAATTTCATGGTAGTATTAAAATCTTTTCCTTTAAAATACTGTGCACAAATAGAAATCTCTTTTTCATATTATGCCAAATCAAAGTAAATGTTTCTAGATTTCAATGGACAATGCAGTATGTGATAAGTTAAAATTTTGACTTCAATCTTTAGAAATACTTCGTGTTTTTTTAAATTTAAAGTATTAACATAGAAAAATTATAGTTATTAACACAATTCAAGAGGATAGAGTTGATTTACTCTTACCTATGTTTGAAAAAGAATCTTCTAAAGGAAAAATCTGTATTTAGCTAAATATGTAGAAAGTACGTTAGCCCCTGTTAGAAAATTAGCAGTCACTTGCCTTCAGAGATTTCTAAGACAATCATTTCCAATATGTATCAATCATATTTTTTACTGATTTTTTCCAAATCATGATCATGTGAAAACTTTTAGCATCAAATGACAAATAAAAATAAAATTGCATTTTCAGTTGTGAATAAACATATTTTTGACAAAAAATTAATCGGCCTAATTTTCTTTTCCTTAGGTCTCTTCAGGTGTCAGTTTCTATACACGGAAAATTAATTGACAAAGAGCACTATAGCTAAAATATGCTATGAAATTTTCTGATTCACATCTTCCTAAAGCAAAGCAATTATCTGCTATGTAACAAATAGTTGCTCACCTAATTGACACCTTTTCAACATAGTGATGTTTGCTTATAGATTACTGAGCTATTGGTAATCTAACCACTGAGCAAGTGGTTAGAAAAGAACATAAGCATTTGTTTCCCTAATGAGTTGTCAGAGGACATCTAGGCCACTTCCAGTTTTTGTACTTATGAATAAAGATGCTATAAGAATTTTTGTTTTTTTGTGAACATATGTTTTCATGCCTCTTCGCTAAATACTTATGAGTTAGTCATAGAAGTGTATTTTTAAATTTATAAGAAAATACAAGAATATTTTCCAAACTAGTTATGGTCTTTTACGTTCTAACCTTTAATACATGAACATTCCAATTGTTCCCATATCTTTGCTAGTCCTTGGTGTTACCAGTCCTTATGATAATGGCTGAAATTTGTTGCCCAAAAGACTGTTATTCATCAAGTTTCCATATGTTTATGCACTTGCTACTCAGATATTGTTGTAGTCAGGGGTTGCAAGGAGAATAATTACATACAGGACACAGAATTTATAATATTATTTCATGATGGTCATCCAGAGTTAAATACAAGAATGTGCAAGAAATCTGTCCATAACAATAAAGACCTAAAAAATCTAAGCGAAGATCTGGATCCCACAGCAATGTCCTGCATAAGTCCAGCTAAAAACCTAGAGCCCATGAGGATACCTCCCACGAGTCCAACTGGGGGCCTAGAGCTCACAACAATGACTCATGTAAGTCTGTTTTACAAATCTGTGCTGAGAAGGCTCAAAGGTCAGCTGTGGAAGCAGGAAAGTCTATGCCAAAGGGGTGAAACATCTGTGCCAGTGCACTGAGGGTTCTACACTGGAGCCAAGAAGCAACGCTCAAAATAAGAACCAGGCCTCCCCTGAAAAGTACCACAGTCATCCTCAGCGACAATGCGGTCCTGAGCCTCTCCGACATGAGAACATATCAGGAAGCCAGCGTGACAAATTTCTCCAGGAAATTAAACAGTACACATCTTCTCCTCTGGAACCAGGAAGCAATGTTCAACATAAGGACCAGAGCTTCAGGGCTGGGGATCTAGCTCAGTGGTCTAAGTGCCTGCCCAGGACCAGAGCTCCCCCAAAGTGAACCACAGTGACTCTCAGTGACAAGGTCCCAAGCTCCTCCGATGACAATGACCAAATTCATATCAGGGAAGCCAGCCATGACAAGCTCCTCCAGGAGAACCAACAGCTCCAAACAACACTTAGGAGAACCCACAACACTATGCTTTTCCTCTCCATGTCACCTTTTTATGCTGGCAACAATCCTCAGGTGGCCATCTATACTCAGCACTATGCTGATTCAATTCAGCTGGTATTAAATTGACCACTCCTTTTTAATCCACAACAGTTATCTTCTGTATTGAAGTATCAGTTCAAATTTTTGCCTATTTCAACATGAGACTATTTTTTCAGTTTTGGGGATCATTCATAGATTCATATATTAATAACACAGCCTTTGTGAAACTTGCATTTGCAGATATTTTTCTCCCATTCTACAGTTTGTTTATTTGCACAGCAGTGTCTTCCAAAGAACTAACAGTTTTAACATTTTAGAGAAAGAATTTACCAACTTTTCTTCTATAAATCATGCTTTTGGTCTCATATCTAAGAAATCTATACCTAACCCAAGGTCACAAAGCTTTTCTCCTATGTTTTTTCGAAGTTTTATTGTTGTGGGATTTATATTCAGGTCTATGATTCATCTTTAGTAGTTTTCATTTCTATTTTGGTTCATGGTGTGAAAGCTGCTTGTAAGTTCACTTATCTTCTCTTTCTGGATGTTCGGTTGTCCCAGAATCACTTGTCAAGAGATAATTCTTCCTCTAGTGAGTTAGCTTTGCACCTGTGTCAATAATCAATTTGCCATATTTGTGTGAGTCAATTTCTTTATCTCTTTTATCTTGGTGTGCACCCTTTTTCCAATATTCCACTGTGTTTATTAATGAGGCTTTTAATAATTCTTGAGTTCAGATAATGTGAATTCTCAAACCTTGCTTGTTATTTTTTAAACTATTGTGGCTATTTCATTTTTCTGTTCTGTTTTTACTACTTCATTTTTCTTTTCACATATATTTTAGAATCAGTTTATTTCTACAAAAGAAGAAAGAAAATATTCTGGTAGAATTCTGAATAGAATTGCATTGACTTTATAGATAACTTTAGAAAAAATTGCTATTAGAAATATTTAGTCTTAAGTGGACAAAAACTGAATGCTTTTGATCTAAACAAGACAAGGATATCCACTATCATTACTCTTATTTAATATAGTTCTGGAAATATTAGCTAGAGCAATTAGACAAGAGAAAAAAAAGGGATAAGGATAGGAAGGGAAGAAGTTAAACTATCACTATTTGCAGATGACATGATACTCTACATAGAAGACCCCAAAAACTCCACCATAAGACTTTTAGGATTAATAAACAGATTTAGTAGCATAGCTGGATACAAAGTCAACCCTCAAAAATCAGTAGCCTTCCTATGCGCAAAAAACAACTGAGAGAGAAATTAGGGAAACCACATCCTTCACAATAACATCCAAAAAATTGAAATACTTAGGAATCAGTCTTACAAAGGATAAAAAGGATCTATGCATTGAAAATTACAGCACTCTAAAACAAAAAGATTGAAGAAGACATCAGAAAACGGAAAGATATCCCTTACTCATGGATAGGAAGAACCAACATTGTGAAAATGGTCATGCTCCCAAAATTGTTATATGGATTTAATGCGGTCCTGATCAAAATACCATTAGTACACTGCACAGATCTAGAGAAAACATGCCTAAAATTCATCTGGAACCAGGAAAGACCTAGAATAGCAAAGACAATCCTGGCCAGCAAAGATAAGGCAACAGGCACACAAGTTTCATAAACACTAACGTGGCATCGCTTTCCAATGTTTATTCCTCACCATGGCTCTCTCAGTACTTTTAGTTTAACTGGGGAACTCTTCTCTGTCTTCCTGTCAAACTTTCGTTATCCTGTTTTGTCACCGTGCAGCTGCAGCTGGGACTGTGGACAAGCAGAAGAGCTGAAGGAGAACAATGTTAAACTCACTTCCAGTCAAGTGGCGTTTTGAATCCTTTTTGCCAACATGTTTACTTCTCAGAACCATCGAGTAACCATCCCGTGCCTTTGTCCTGGTTTTATATCTATTTTCATTGGTAGAGACAGAATTGACTGTGCTTAACCCATTTTACTTGTGGCCACTTAAACTGTGTGTTTGAACACAGTAAATGTACAGCTCCAGACATAATATTTATCTATGAAAGGTGTGTGATAAAAATTGCATCGTAAGTTACACTGAGCATACTTGGAAGTATTTCAGGTGGTGAACATGTGTCTTACTGGGCTCACTCTGAATTCTTTCTCATTGTAAGTATGCCCACCAGGTATGATTACTCAGAGAGAGAGATTTGCTCATTGCAATTTGCATTATAAAAGCAAGAGCTTTCTTTTCCATTATGTTACAATATTGAGTGCTCTCTTTCAAGTAACACATATGCCTTCTTATTCGTACTGATTGACTGTCCCCTTTAGACTTCACCCCCTCCGCTCAGGATTGCTTTCCTAATACATACTGTGTATAGAGTACAAGCAAGTCAAAAGCATTTGTTGATTGAGCATTTGAATTTGTGAATCAGGTAATGGACAGGAGAAACCAACCTGAAAGAGAAACCAAAGAGAAAATTCAAACATCCTTTGTAGAATTTGATGGTGATGCATTCACCCAGAAATAGTTGAGATTTTTTCTAAAAATGCAAATTTAATCCGTTTTGAAAACCCTGGGTTATGAAGTTGTTTTTATATAATAAATAAAATTATCCTATATGATTGCTCTTTCACATTTCATATGTTATCATATATTAAATTACCAGTAGAGAACGAGTCTGCTTGTTAGAGTTTTTCTGTCCTGAGTATTCATTCCTGATCCTATCTCTGCCTGGTGAAATGCTTCTCTTCTTTTAAATTCAATTTGAATGCTTCCTTTATACAAAAGTGTTGATGATACCTTCCATCAAGCTCACTTGTTTCTTTTTCTCTGTGCTCATAGAACTGTGCTCATCTTGCTAAGATTTCCTTGTAGTTTATTTTTTATGGATTTGCCCCCCCAAAAAAGTCAATAGCTTCTTGATGGCAGGGACCTAGGACTACTTTAGTTTTTCATTCACAATGTTTGGTTCAGTGACTTGTGGATCAGGTATATATATTTTTAAATGAAACTCCAAAGGTACTTCTGATGCATAACCACTATACAGTTTATATGTGATCAAGAACTTTTGAAACAAAAATGATCAATTTGTGAAAATTGAAAGTACTGACTAATGAATCAGATGTAGATTTAGCCCAAGAGAGTGTTTGAGGTATGTCATTATTATTAATTCATATCATTTTTCCATTAAATTTTTGTCATTGCTTATCAAATTGTTTTTACTACTATCAAGGTACCTTGTTTAGTAACTCCTCCCTCCCTCAGCTCTTGGGGTGACATAAAAAAGGCCAGGGCAAGCCAAAGTGACATGAACACAAAGAAAAAAATGGAATATCTCAAATACAACTTGAAAAGCACATTTTTAGTCAAGTACATGTAGTTAACATTTTTTTTCACACTGTACTGTTGTTTTCTCTCCTCCCTCAGACACATTAACTTCCACTTTTCTAAGAAGCATCTCATGTCAGGAAGAAGATTTCCCAGAGGGAAGTAACAAACACTGTGAAAAACCAACAGCCCCAGTATAAATATTTCTTCTCTAATGTGATCAAGCTCCGAAATTTGGAATACACTTATTTGATGGTTCGAAATGAATTTATTTACAGATGAAGAACTATTAGTGATTTCTGAGCAGGAAGGAAGGAAGGAAAATTTATCTATTTTGCATGAAATGCCAATCCATGTGCTTTTTTTGTAACACTTTCTGTAACCTCCTCTCCTATTCCCACCTTAGTGTCAAAAGTCTTTAGCATGGATTCCGTTTATGGTTCCAGGGCTACTGGAATTTCAAAGACTCTACCCCTAAAACCCTTCTGTCTTATATTTATTTACTTCTGCAACTTGCATTGCCCCAGTAAAAGCCTGTGGAGGACCAGCAGAACAGTTCTCCTTGAAAGAAGAGCATTTGGCTCCATTTTGGCTAAACCTGACTCTATTTCCATGTATTGATATGTACAGAGCTGGTTATCTCCTCAACTGCCTTTAAGCAATCCAAATAGGTCTAGCTGAGATCTTATTGTGTAGTCTTTAAAGCAATGAGGCAGGTCCGTCATGCTCCACCTATAGCTCCCAAGTAGTATGCATGAGCTAAGCCGAGGACTTCTCACTGTCAACTGAGACTGAGGCTTGAGAAAGAATCTGTGATGTCTCAGGACATGAAGATTGCTCATCAAAGCTGAAGCACCAACCCCAAAACATAAGATGTATCCTCAAACTGTGTTACACAGATTTCTCTTTTTGCATATCTCTCTGCGCATTGCAAAGGTGCTATTTTGCCCCTTACCTAGCCCAGCTCACAGCATTCATGTACTTCCCATCATTCTCACAGTCACTAATCCTGACCCACTACCCTCTTGACAATTTAATGAAACCCAGGTTTGGCCCTGGGTCGAGGACTTTGTCCTGGTTGGCCATTGTTCTAACTGGATTTAGGACCCCCTCGACTCCCCGTAACTACAAATATGCCTCAGTATCTTTATTGTCACCATGAATTGCACTGGAGGTGGTAGATTGAAATTACTTATTGAAATTCTAATAACTTTTCCATGGGCTTATAAATATAAACTCCCTGACTGTGACAAGGTTTGGGAAGGGATTCTTATAAAAGCCAAGCATGTTAAATTTAAACTTTCCCACTAGTCAGAGAAAAGATTGTCCTTGCATCTGAGTAGATTCAAGCAGCATTTCTTTGTTTAAGACACATAAATTTATTTTTTTCATTACTCTCTTTTTTTTTTTTCTTCTTAAGTTTATTGGGACAATTTAAGTTTACATAATGACCACATTCATGGTAGGGAATGTATCTGTATATGATATGTCTCGATTCCTTCCCACACCCCTATTCCCATCTCTTCCTTTTAAATACCCTTTCCCTCATGCTTCACAGTTTGGTTTTCATTTTATCCTTCTTTTGTCATCTTTTTCTTTCCTCTTCTTTTTCCTCCTCTCCTCTCCCTAGTTCTCCTTTCCCTTTGAACAGTTTCTTCCTATTTCACAATATCTATTGTACATTTTTGTTCTTATTTACATCTTCAGTTTCTCACACTAGAGAGATAATGTGATATTTACACAAGCATGTGCAATTTATTTCACTTATAATTATCATCTTAGGATCCATCCATTCAGCAGTAAATGTCTTAATTTTATCTTTCTTTATGACTGAAAAATACCCCATTATATATATATTTAAAAAACACATCTTTTTTATCCATTCATTGATTGGCGAGCATTTGGGTTGCTTCTAAGACTTAGTTACTACAAATTGCTCCATTATAAACATGGATGAACATATATTACTGTGGTACAATGCTTTTAGTTCTTCTGGGAAGATACCCAAAAGAATAGCTGGGTCAAATGGGAGCACTAGTCCTAATTTTCTGAGGAATCCCCACACTGATCTCCACAGTGCTTGCACCAGTCTACACTCCCACCAACAGTGAAAAAGGAATCCTTTTACCTTACAGCCCTGCTGCATTTGTTATTAGTTGTTTTCTTAATAATAGCTATTCTTTCTAGAGTGGGATGAAATCTCAGTGTTGTTTTAATTTACATTTATCAAGTAACCAGTACTGTTGAACACCCTTTCATATATTTATTTGCCATTTGTATTCTTCTCAGAAGTGTGTGTTCATTTCAGATATCTATTTTTGGATGGGGTCTTTGAATTTGAGGTCTGATTTTTTTTCAGTTCTCTATATGTTCTAGGTGTTAGTCCTTTGTCTGGAGAAGAGCTGGCATGAATTGTTTCCCACTCTGTGAGTTTTTTCACTCTATTGATAGGTTTTGTTTGTTTGTTTGTTTTGCTGTGCAAAAGCTTTTTAGTAAGATGAGATTCCAGTTGATTCTTTATGATAGTTTCTGTGTAATCAGCACTTCTGAAATTGCCACTGTCATAAGAAATACTCAGAGAAAAGGCTTGAAATAAAAATTTCTAAATATCATAACAGCAACACTAATCCAAACTCTTCAAAATTAGGACTCAGAAATGTATTTTGATAAGCACTTGAATATTCTCTACTCTAAATCAATGACTTGGAGGGTCCCATAAGGACATCTTTGTAAGAACAAGATAGCTGTGAGATGTGAGGTCCCTTATAGTGTAATCTTACTGAAAAGTGGAAGCTTCAAACTTATAGGTAACATTCATACCACTTACCATTTTTAACTTCTGTGTTTAAAGGAACAAAATTCTAGTCTATTGAAAGTTTACTATTATTTCTGCAAAGTTTTGCTTCTCTTTTCTTTCTTCTATAATAGAGTGCTTGCTTTGACAGTTCATATACTATAGTCCATAAAGACAACAAAAACCAAATCTATGCAATCAGGTTTCAGGTTTAATTTCCAACTCCTGTGTATGTTTCAAGAATAATTAGGATAGATAAAGAGAATATATACATATATTATTTTATATATAATTATAAGAACATTATATGTAATATATATACAAAGAGAAAGAAATGCACACATTTATACATTTCTTGTGATCTATGATAAGATTTGGATATTCAAACTATAGATTATTTTTTGTGTATCTCTGACCTCACTAGTAAGAATTAAGTGGGCACTGTCAGCATTAACTATTTTTTTACTTCCTAGATGACTGTGATGTAAGAAATTTATAAATCAAATTCTAGCTCCATGCTCATGTATATAAGAAGATTAAATCGCCATAGATGTTATGGTTTGTTTCTAGATAACCCCCCAAAGACTCTTTCACTCATGCTTGGAACTTTTAGAAGGTGATTGGATCATCAGGGAATACTCAGGGAATTAGTCCACACTTAAGTTTATAGCTAAAGGTAACATTGATAGATGAAGTCTTATTGGAAGAGATGAGTCACAGGGGGTGCATCCTGGATGGGTCTATCTCCATTTCTCTTCTTTCAATCACTCTCTGCTTCCCATCACCCTGTCTTGAGCTATTTCACCTCTGCCAGGTCCCGCAGCCATGCTGACCTGCCTTGGAGCCAGCCAACCATGAGCCGAAACCACTACAAACCATATGCCAAAATATATCTCTCCTCCTTTAACTTGTGGATGTCAGATATTGTGTGCCTGGGACAAAGAAAGGAATTAACACAATAGGTAATATTCCATAAGCAGGGATTAGCTAACTATTTCTCAAATTAATGCGGGCAAAATATCTTTAAAGAAACACTTTTCCCACAACTATTTAGACAAAAAACTCACAAGCTACAAAAAGTTTGTTGGATATGTATGACCTGTTTATAATGAATGCATCTTGGGTACAACTAATTCCATTAGTTATAACCCACTGCTAGGTTCCATTCTGTGAACTGCAAAGCTTCTAGTATTGATAGGGATAAAAACAGTGAGGGTAGGGATTGTAGCTCTGAGTATGTGGTTAGCATGCATGAGAAACTGGTGTTAATCCCAAAGACCAAAGCAGAGTTAAAACAAAAAAATGATACACTTGGTGCAGCCAAATTTGGCTTTGCATATTAGAATCCAATTGACCATTTTGGAATAGAAATTTCTGATTTGGGAAATTAGCTGCTTCTAAAGTATAGTTGGAAATAACATACACCTAAGATCAGACTCTCAGTGACATTTAAATATGGACCCATCTTCCCCTAAATATAATGATTATATCAAAGAAAAAATCTGCATAGCCAAGAACACAACAGAATGGAAAGATAATCTATGAAATAGGAGAAAACATTTTCAAAGCTTACATCTGATAAGTGGTTAATAAACAAATATACAAGGAATTCAAATAACCCAATATAAGAAATCAAATAACCTAGCTTTTTAAAAAAAAGACACAAAATAAAAGTAGACATTTCTTGAAAGGCATACAAATGGCCAACATGTCTATGGAAAAATGCTCAGTATCACTATACATCAGATAGATGCAAATTAAAACCGATAATCACCTCACCACTCTTATACTGACTATTATCAAAAAGATAAAAAGAAGCTGGACATGGTCGTACATATCTGTAATCTTAGCTACACAGGATGCTGAGGTTGGAAGGTTATAAATTGGAGCTCAACTGAGTAATTTAGGGAAAACCATCTTCCCAGAAGCACATACATACACACACACACACACACACACACACACACACACACACACAAAACAGTGGAAAAGGAGCTCTGAATTCTTGTAAGGTATTGGTAAGAATATGACTTAATTATTGTTTTTCTTAATAATGAATAATTGGCCTTTTGTGTTTTTTAAGATCTCCTATGTGAAGGGTCTTTCCTCAGTTGCCGATTTCAGGATTCTTTCTTTTTTGACTTTTGTTAGTTTTGTTATAATATATAGATCTCTTTAAGTATAGATCGTGCTTGAAGTTTGTGGACAAAATCCATCAACCAGAATTCTGTTTTCCAGAATGAAGTCCAAACAACCATCATTAGGTACAAATGCTGTGATTTGATTGCCACTCGTGGTCATCTGGACTCTGACAAACTTCCTGATGGCAGAATTTGATGGTTCGGAATCAACTGCTTTTTCCAGCGAAAGTCCCTTGGCATGGGAAGCACTTCCAAAAGCATTGGCTTTCCAGGGTGTGCTTAAATGGGCCTTTTTGAATTGCTTATTCTGCGATGTCTTGTTTTGCCAGTGACCGCAGAAGGAAGCCCTGAACACCACCCTCATTGAGCGGGCACTCTGAACCCGAGCGAAAGAGGGCCAGGGTTCTGAAACCGTTCATCCTGGCAGTTCTTACAAGTTCAGTAAGATGTTTCAGTGGAGATACCCATCCCTGGATTTTCCTGCTTCATTTTCAATGATACAACAAATACAGAATGTTGGAAAAAGAACCAAGGTGAGAAGATGCTGACAGCTGAGCTACAGATGTCTGGCTTGGGTTCTTGGGTGACTTCTTTGTTGGTGTTTCTGCCACGTGGCCGTTAGTTCTCCTTTGTGAGCACCATGAAGAAAGAGGCTGCACCATCGCTAGTACAATTATATTCTTACGACTTAATATTTACTTGCATTTTTCTGACATTGTTTTGTTCTCCTACTTTAAATTCATTACCCTGATAACATTTACAGAATCGATTTTCTATCGGCATCATTATGTATTCTAGTCTTCTTGCTTCCTTAGCATTTTTCTTAGGTTGTGTTACTCTGTGGCCCTAATAGGCTAAACCTAACTATGTGGGGGGGTGAAGGAGGGGAGTGCAATTGCATCTTCTTTTTTATGCCCTCTATAGTCAATTTGGTGATACTCAAAGGAAAATATCAAACTCCCTAAATTCTAAATGATTAATACAGAGATCTAATTACTCGATATCTTAAAATATATATTGTGTTTGGGGGACAAAAGGGGAAAAAAATCTTCCAAAATAGTTCAAAGGAAAACAAATCCAAATTGTGTTTGTTAAGCAATCCACTAAATCCCAGCAGGAGTTTCCCTCCCACAGAGTTGCAGAAGCATTTGAGAGATACCGTGGGCATGCTGCAGAATGCACAGGTCTTCAAAGGAAGCTCTGACCTACTTTGTTTCTGCCTAGTCTTGTACTGTTTCCTGCTGCTGTGGCTTTCTGAGTCAGGTGGAACCAGTTTTTGCTGCATTTTGAGAGCCAGACTATTCATATGAAGCACAAGTCAGATTTATAATACAGAAGCTTCGAATCTCTTTCCAACAATTAGGAGCATTATTACCAACACTTCACTGGGAGTTGGAAGAGCATTTTGTTTTCATTATGTCATTGTTTGCCTCCACCAAATAAATGACTTTAAGTGTGGGGAGCAATGTAACATTTCAAAATATCTAATAGGGACATTATCTTAAGCAATAGATTGCTTTCTACTATACACTGGGATATAACACAGGAGGCCACTTATAAATAAAAGCCTTACAGAATATTTCCTGCCATAGACTAATGAGGCCAGGCGTAAGGAGGCTGTTCTCAAAACAGGAACCACACGGATGCAATGCACAATGTGTCTCCACTATTATTTAAATCCATATATATGGGCTTCAGTGTGAATAGATTAAGAAGCTATAGATGGGGAAGAAAGGTCTAAGTCTTAACCATATGGAAGAACAAACTGATCTATACAATTCTTTTCATTTTGTGGTGCTGGGAATTGAACCCAGAGTTTCCCATATGACAGACAAGTGTTCTACCACTGAGCTATATCATCAGCCCCCAATGAGAACAAATGGAAAAGAAGATGTGAGACGACAGAAAGACCACCCATATTAAAAAAGTTTCAAGCATAATCTTTCCTCTCTGCCCTAGATCTAACCTCAAGCTTTCTGCATTGTGTGACTCAATTCGAGTATTTGTTTTCACTCATTTAATTCATTCATGCATGGAGTTGTCTGAGGAACCCGTCGTTCCACTTTCCAGGAAATCTGTAGCTCTTCTGATTTTTCTCTTGAGCTTCCATCCATAGTTAGCAGTTATTATTTTCAATTAAAGCGCCAATGTTTAAAACATAACCTGAATTGATAATTTTAAGAGGTCTTTTAAGCATCATTGAAGTTGTTGGGACAGCATTTCTCAATTCACTAAGGAAACTTCTCTGTGTTTCACTTCTGAAAATTATCATCTATTTTTGTGTGTGATGGGGTTCTAGCTGACACCTATCTTTAGCATTCAAAGGAAAGACTAACTGATAAGGGCTGGTATTTGGATTTATAATTAGATCCCCTTGAACCTCAAACACTGTCCCTTAAATTCCTGGTTGCTGCTTGCCCTGCTACCACTGATAGATGATGTTTTTAATGGGCATTATTCTTGATCTGATCTGCTGCTTCAAGCCGTGTTTGCAATGTTCCCTGTCTGAAATGTCCTGATTCTGGCTCTTGCTGCCACTGTGGACATTCATGAAGTCTCATTTTGACTCAATTATTTCTGGCCTGAAAAATGCATTCTTCAACTCTCTATGGATGTATGCTTTGCCCTGACTACTAATTTCCTCTGTCAAGCTCTCATGTAGGATATAGGATGTGTTAGAGAAACATGTGTCTCAAGATTTCTTTCTTCCTGGAAGCAACCTAGTTCCAAGTTAACGTTGGAGTAAAAATGCTTGTACAAGGTATCCTTTTTTGAGTCTACATAGGGAGTGGACACGAGTTTCTTGTTCTATGGTCCCTTAAAATCAGATAGGGAATATTTGAAAAAAAAATTACTTCTGGCTTCTCTTCCCTCCCTCTCTCCATCTCATTCCTTCCACCCAACCAATTAACCAGAAAGGAACTGGGTTTCTTTTTCCTCCTTCTATCTAGACCTAATTGGGGAGCAGACCTCCAAATCTAATCCTTCATTAAAAGGCAGCTATTAATACTCCAAAAAATACTTTCAAGACGCAGAAGCTTCATTCACTAGATCTGTTGGTAAATGTCTTTGAGAAGGAGTTTCATTTCTAATTATTTTAAAATAGCTTGTAGTAGCCCAAATCTTCCAGAAAGGAAAAGTAGACAGTCTGGATTACATAAAAACAAACAAACAAACAAATGAAAAAAGAAGTCTTTGGAGACTTTGAAGAATTT
The DNA here is from genome assembly GCA_004365215.1 of Cuniculus paca. Taxonomy (NCBI): domain Eukaryota; kingdom Metazoa; phylum Chordata; class Mammalia; order Rodentia; family Cuniculidae; genus Cuniculus; species Cuniculus paca. The sequence continues at coordinate 46,053 of RJWT010000912.1, forward strand.
CAAGGATAGCCAGGACTTCAGGAACCTAGTCATGGACCAATGGGAGTCATTGAGATAATCTGACTTACTGTGACTTCTCCCTTAAAATATTCACCAATTCCTGGATGGTAACACACAAGAGAGGCTGTGAAGCCAAGCAGAAAGTAATTTCACAGGGGCAAATAACTTGAGTAAGACATTGAGCAATATTTGAAAATTAAGATAAAACTTGTATTTCAGCATTAGTAAGATCTCATAGACTTAAGAAGCCAACATTTCATGAAGAATAAAAGTGTAGAGTGATGAGCTCACAATCTGAGTTACTTTTATTTTCAAGGTATTCATGATTTACAGTAGCAATGAGGAAAAATAGAAGCTGAAGAGGGAAAAAATTGCAATGAAGAAAACGAAAACCTAACTAAACTTTTGGCAGTTTCATTGCCCTTGAGAGATAAAAACTGGACCTTGTAGCTTGCCAAAGAAGACAACCATGATAAATAACCCAGGATTTCGGTTTGGCAATCTTCAATGATGATCCTTTAAAAGAAAGGGAAGGGGCAAAAATAAAGACATAAATAGGCTGAAGAAAGACTGACAGTCCATCTGAAAACTTCCTACTTCCTACATGTATTAAGAATCTTTGCTTTTAACATGCTGGCATAATTGACTAATACAGAGTTCTTAAAATTTTGTTTATGCAAAGTACCCATTTGATCAAATAATTTTAAGTATCTTATGAGAACAGATCAAAAGAAAATAAGACAATAGGAAAAGATTTACAGGTGATGTAAAAATTAAGAATTTTTAGATGCAGATTTAAAAATAATTGTGGTTGGCTGTTCAGAAGCATAAATGACAAGGAGAACTTCATTAGAGAACTGGGATCTATAAAAAACAGTCCAATGAACACTCAAAATGTTAAAAAAAAATACTGCAAAGTGCCAAGAGATAGTGACAACCTTCACCATTTTCTTTCCATTCCTTCTAAACACATTGATATTGGCCTAAGCAGTAATTTTTTGTACAAAGATATAGTAGTATAGGGAGCACATCTGTGTCTGTGGGGCCACTTCCTCTCCATTTGGGCAGCTCTCCAGGGCTAATCCTGCTTCTGTCTTCTATCATCCTATGAGAGCAAAAATAAAAATAACGAAGACCTGGAAAACCAAAGCTCCAGACCAGAGCACATGTGTGTCAGTTCCCATGGCATGACTTCAGTTAAACTTTTTAAAGGTACATACTTCAGGACAGGGACTGCATATGATTGAAACAGGGAGTCCTCCATTATAAATGCCCCTGAAATGACTCAGCACCTTGTCATTCACTTCTGTCAATCATATCCAGAGAGATCCAATGACAGCCATCCAGGGCAGGTACACATCTTTTAAACCAAAAAGCCTGATTTATTCCACGTAGGACAAGTCCAGAGCACAATAACATGGAGGGAATTGGAAGCCACCTACTGGAACTTTCTGAAATGATAGCAGCAAAAGTGAAAAACACGAAAGGATGAGGCAACAGAAAAAATAATCTCTCAGGTAAAAAAAGAATTGACAGTCAAGATGAAAGACATGCTCAACAAATATAGAGTAGATACAGATGAATAAAGGAGAGGAGCTTAGGAAAATGATAGAAATCATGAATTCTGAGAAACAACACTTAAGAGTAGGAAATTTTACTGAGGGAGAGACAGTTCCTGAGAAAGACAGCAGGAGAGCAAGAAAGTGGGTTGCCCACTCCTTAAAGAAGTTTCATAGAGCAAAATCATGAGGTGGATACAAAATCACGAGATGCATAAACTATGGAACAAAACTATGATTAACCCATAATACTACAAATATAACCACTTAGGTAATATTGATCCAATAGAAAAGCAAGTCATGTAACAAGTGTGCATGGAAACAACAACAACCTTTTTTGGACGTCCTGATTATGTACCAATGTAACTGACACCTATTTAGAATATGGATCATTATTGTTTATCCCTCAGGGAGGTGTGCAGGTGTAGTCACTCCATCTTTATCTTGAGGCCTGGTCTTCGATGAATGTGCCTCCAGTGACAGTTGTAATGTGTTTTTATCTTCTTCGTGGACTCCTTCGAGAACCTAGCCCTGTCTGACAGCCTATAATATTTCTACCTACCTTAGCTGTCTGTAATCTGACTTTTAAAGCAGGCAAATAATGTGGATAGACATTTGTAAAAATAAAATTACGAATCCCTAAACATTATATGAAATGATACTCAGCATTACAGATCAGGGAAATGCAAATAAAAACCACAATGAGATATTATTTCACCACAGTTGTAATAGCTATAATCAAAAAGACTAACAGTGAAAAATGTTGAAGGGGAAAAAAAGAAAATTATTATATGGAGCTGGTGGAAATGTAAATGACTACAGTCACTATAGAAATAGTATGGAAGTTTCTCAAGAAAAGAAAGGGGTACTGGAATCTCCTTTTACAGTTTGCTTTTGCTTTTCTGACCTAAACAAAGAATTGGTCAAGACAAGCACAAAAGGTTTTACATTTATTGAAGGTAGGAAAATAAATATACTATGCAGAGTGATTGTGGACTAAAAAATATGAAATAAACATACACTACAGGATGAGAATGAACCACACAAAAGAAAGGGCACAGTGGTCACCAAGCTCAATGGTGGTTATCTTTTTGTATCTCCCACTCCTCAAGCTGAGGTCAGGTCTAGGCCATTCTATCAAAAACCTGAAGATAGTGTAGGAACAGGGGGCACTGTAGACAGAGAAAACACAGAATGAAGGCCACACAGAGATTTTTTTTTTCTTAATTTTACTTTGAGGCAGGGTCTCCCTATGTAGTTCACACTGGCCTTGAATTCACGATGTAGCTCAGGCTGGCCTCGAGCTCATAGTGATCCTCCTTCCTTAGCCTCCAAAGAGCTGGGATTATGGGCATATCCCACCGCATTCAGCTCCTTGAGCTTTACTAAAAATTAATGAGGCAATTTTGCCTCGGACAATTAGAAGGGCAAAAGCAGCTAAGCTCAAGCAATTAGGAAGACAAAGACAAGACAAAGAACTCAGGATGAGGGAGTTCCTAGATATGGCAATTGACCTAAGGATCACAAATTTCCTTCTACTTAATCTTTAGTTTAAACTACCTGTCTGTAAGACCCCTATGGGATGAAAGACAAGCTAGGGATCCAGTTAGATTCCAAGACCCCAGGTAAGACAAAGATCTCAATAAAAGGAGCTGCAGAAAAGAGATCCAAGAGCAATTCGAATTCTCCCTACTGGACCAGAGTAGATGCCTGTCATCTCTTTCTTCCTCCTCTCCCATCTTCAAATAAAGTGTCTTATTTTAAACTGCTTCTTTAGTTCCTTACCAAGGCAAGGTTTATGATTGTTGGGAGCTGCATATTCCAGCAAAGCCGTGGATGTCTACCCTTGCTGTCCACCCTTGCTGTCCACCCTGGGATGTTACAGTGGCACTGTGTACAGCCCACCCTGATGTTACAATAGCACTCTCTGATTGCACCCCTAGCGCTTTGGTACCTGTTCTTCTTGTGTCCTGGACCTTTGTAATCAATAAGTCGTAGCCAGTTTGCCGCACTGCTGCCTCAGAACTATCATATAACTTAGAAATATCACTATTTCCAATCACTAGGGTTTATACAATCAGGTTCAGTTTCATTTCATTGGCCAAATCAAAGTAGTACATTTATTTTGGTAAAAAAGGAAAAAAGGTTTACTCAAATCCTTTCTACTTAATCTGCTTGTAGGTTTTCCCTATCTACCTCTCCAAGGAGACGGAAAGGATCATTTGCCTCAAATTACCACCTTGCCAGTTACAGGAATGTTGAGGCTTTTTATATCAAGGAACTGTGTAGGCAAGGAATATAATGAAATGATCCACATGTTTGGGTTTATTTCTTCCTGTCCTGGACCCAGACCTCACTGTCCCTTTTCTGAGGGAATGAAATTTAGTTTGACCTCCTGTCTGTATATTCTGTCCATTCATCTGGGCTGAGGAATGGTGGGAGTACCAAGTTGTGTTCTGCAGGGCCAGTTACATCATTACGGGGTATGTGGAAAGAAAATTAAATGAGCATATCAAAGAGATACCTGCACTCTCATGTTTATTGCAGCAAAACTCACTAGAGTCAGGAAAAGGAACAAAATGAGGTATCCATCAGCAGATGACCTGATAAAGGAAATGTTGTATGTATGCACACGTTTAGTCATTAAAGATGAAATCTGTCACTTGTGGCAATACAGATAGACCTGGGGATCATAACATTAAGTAAAACAGTCCAGGTCCAGAAAATAGTGCATGATTAACCCTAAATAGTGTATGTTCTCACATCTATAATCTAAAACAGCTGAGTTCTTAGAAGTGATACAGAATAATAGTTACCAGAGGCCAAGGAAGAGGTGAAATTGGTTAATAGTTACAAAGTAATGACCAGAGAAGAGGAATAAGTTCTGGTGTCCTACGACACAGGAGGGTGATTATAGTTAACAATATTTTACCATATAAATTAAAGTAGAAGAGATTTTGAATGTTCCTTTTATAATGAAATGAGAAGTGTTTGAGATGACAGAGAAACTAAATATCCTGGGTTGATCAGTATTTCGTATGTAAATATATTGAAACATCACACTGTACCCCCATGAAGTCATACAGTTATCTGTTAATAAAAAATAAAATTACATGTTTGAAGTAAAACTAAAAACAAAAAGCAAAAAACTGGAGAGTCAGAAATGTTGGAAATAACACACACTATTTGCTCACAATCCAATGCTGGTAGATATATTTGTCTGTGCACACATGATGAAAGGAGAATATCATGTGTATAACACTAGAAATTTTTCCCTTACCTATGGAAATCAGGCAATCATTTAACTACTAATATCATTCCTTTTTTTTTTTTTGAGAGAACAATTTCACTTTTCCAATGTATTCTAGAAAAGTACTAGGAAAGTATGTAGAGAAGTGTGCTGAAAGATTTTATGTGCAATGTCCTTTTTAATACTGAGAATTACAAATTACACTACAATATAAAAATCATGATAAAGAACTACCATTATCAGCAAAGGCAAATGTCTGTAATTTATCTTTAAATGAAATAAATTGTAGACTAATACAATCACCATTGCATAGATGTGAATTTATGTGCACTTCTGTATCTGCACATGGTCTCAATGTTTGTGTGTCCCTAAAATTCATACATTGAAATCCTAATGCCCAAGGTGACCATAATAGGAAGTTAGGGTCTTGGAATTGCAAGTTCTGAGGTATCGTGAATAGGATGGGAGCCCTCATAAAACAGACCCCAGAGAGCTAGTAGGCTGTTTCACCATGTGAAGACAGAGTGATAAGGTGCCATTTTTGAGAAAATGACTCACACTAGACATGAAATCTGCTGGCGCCTTGATCTTAGTCTACCCTTTCTCCAAACACTAATGTTATCATGGCTGATGGTTGTAACAGATGGTGGGGGGATTTCAGGATGGAGGGGTGGACAGTAGAGACCACCAGGATTGTGTAAAGACAACGAGGTGTGGAGTTTATAGTACCTGGGTGCAGGCAGGCAGAGAGCAATAAGACTGATCTGTAGCCAACAAAGAAAAGTGTGTCCCTTTTATAAAGAGATGGAAAGAAAGCAGGGGACATTAGGCATGAAGATTTTCATTTTTCTTTTTACTTTTTTAAGTTTTTTGAGACAGGGTCTCACTATGTAGTTTAGACAGGCCTTGAACTCATTATGTAACTCCAGCTGGCCTCGAATGTGTGGCAATCCTCCTGCCTCAGACTCCCAAGTGTAAGCAGGAAGATTTTGATGAACATCTGTGGTCAAACTTCTCTGGCAGTCTTGCACCTTAGTGGCCAAAGCCCTTGAAACGTCTGGTATAAATTTTCGGGTGTCTCCAGAGGTCACCAGATATCTCCAGCTGTCCTGGGACCTGCAAAATTCCTTTGTTATCTTATCTTCTTTCCTCTGCTCCTCCATGACAATTGTGGTGCTCAGCTGAGTTCCCTGCTGAAATCAGTGCTTCTGCTGGCAAGCACATTTGGGACTGGGAGAGTCAGGTCTGACTGGAACCTTACAATGGTGTCCTGGAGGGATTCCTAGGCTCTGGAGTGCCACAAAGAATTGGATGTGGCATGCAATGGTTAACAAAAAAGCACTAAAGTTTATTAAGGCAATCGGATACCAGAATGACTGGGTTTGCACCCACTGAAAGAACGTGCCAGGAGCATGGAAGACATTGGGTTTAGGGATTTAAAATATTGCACTAGGGCATCCCACATTGGGTCTTCCAGCACATGATTGAGAATGTGATTGACAGGGTGCTGAGTCACATTGGCTGTATCTATACCACAGGTCCTTTCCCATCATTCATTCTGTTATAATTGGATGTATGAGATGTCCATACGTGTGAACCTTTGATGAGCTCCAATTGAAGAAAGGTTTCTGCAGGTCATACTAGCAGGTCTGGCATGCATGTGTCCTACTTTGGAATTTTGGAACTTTCCAGGACAGGCTCAGGGGTCTTTGTTTTTGTTGTCTCTGCCTCCTAGGAGTAAACCTTTGGACAAAGATAAGTGGGTAGCTGGGGAAGGTCAGGTGAGTGGAGGGGAGTGGCCCATTAGTCCCTACTGTAGTATCTGTATTAGTAAGAAATACATTCATGTTGTTTATAATCTATTCAGTTTATGATATTTTGTTGTAGCATCTCAAAGTAACGAAGACAGTACATGCACATAAAACATGCATTGGGAAAAATGCATATAATCTGAATGCTATATGGGTTTTTGTGCTTGAATTCTTCAATTAAAATTGTGAGATGTGTCCTTTAGTGGAAAAATAAAATACACTCTTAAAAGGCCTGATGTAGTTTTAAAATCAAATGTATACCTTGATTTCTGTTTTTGTCCTTTCATTTGTTACACACAGGAGAAAAATTTATATATACACACTCTTCTAAGAAATGTGTAACAGAACCCAAGTAAATATAAATATGAAAATGGAAAGGAGAAAAACATTGTATTCTGTCTACCCTGAAACTAATAAAATACAATACAATAAAATAAAAATTTTAATAAATAAAATTTTAAAGAAATGTAACAAGCAAAAAATAGGAACTATGTGAAAAAAATAAAATCTTATTATGGAATATAAAATTTAATCTGCACAAATATAAACATATACCATTCTCTTTATGGGAGGATTTACTCTCATAAACCCCTCTTCTCCCTGAATTAATATAAATTTAATGCAATTATAATTGGAATGCTAAAAAGTTAATGCTAAAATTTTGAAAATGGATCTTAAATCTTACATGGAAGACAACAGTATTTATAAGCAAGAAAAAATAAAAAGATAGTGATAAAATTAAGGAGGAACTTGCTGTAATATATGCCAGGTTATGTGAAAATTCTACCGTAACTGGGTCATATGCCATTGGCATAAAAATAAATTAAATGCACGGATGGTGAAACAGGATATAGAAAAAAAATGAAAAGATGCTAGCACATGTGAAAATTTTCTATATACTAATAAAACTATTTCTATTTAACTGAAAAAAGAACATTTCAAATTATTTATGAGATTCTCGTTGCTGGCTATTTACCTAGGAAGAAAATTAAGTTGTACTCTAATATCACACTATATATAAAATAAAGCGATGCATGAAATAAAAGTTTAAATGTCAAAAGGAGATCTGGGAGATGAGTCCAATGTCTTGATGGTAAGGTGAAGGGGGCTGTCTTAGCCAAAGTAGGAAACCAGAGCCCATGAATAAAAGGTAGGCCTTTTACCTATAAACTGTTTTAAACCTTTTTATGGCAAAAGAAGATAGGAACCAAGGCAATAAACAATGGATTCGGAATAAACATTATTAATTGTTTGATAGAAAAGTGTGCTACCAATAAAATTAAGAAAATTTTGCAAGCAAAGGTCCCATAATTTATACTTAATATACATTTAACTAATAATTCCTAAACATTAGACCACAGAAGAGAGTGAATATAAACTATATCTGCAGGATCTAAACAGAGTTCAAGACCAGTTGGTTAAGACAGTATTTTATTACTTATGAAGCTGATGGTTCTGTACTTTCATATTAAAACTTCATATTATTTCCTTTTTTCTATACAAAAAATTTTTTCCAAAAATTCATGCAGATTAGTTTCTGTGACTGGGCTCCAAATAAGTATGTTTTCATATATAGACTTTTGACACTCATATTTTTTCTTTAACAAAATACAAAGCTCCTAAACATAGACCAAAAAAAAATGATAATAATAACCAAACAAGTAACCCAATTAAAAAAAATAGGCAGGTGATTGAAAAAGCAAACTCCTTGAAAGTAAATTCTAAAATCAAGAAATGTATGCTTAAATTTACTGGTAGTAAAGGAAATAAAGTAACACTGAGATACTATGTTACCACCATCAGACAACCCACACCTTTAGAAAGAGCCATAACTCATACTGTTGGAGAGGGTATGCATAATCCATGTCTTTGATAGACGAAACAAAACTGGACTTATTTGCAGCTTTTTTCTGAAGTAATGAGGCAATATGCTATTCAACTAATTTTCCTTCTGCAATTATATAACCAGAAATAAGAATAAACATAAACAAATACATACGCACAGACATTTTATTAGAGCATTGTTTCAAAAACCATAGTCGGTATGGTTGAAAAATGTAGGACATTCACATTATAACAATTCAAAGTAGTGAATAGAATTATAGCTGAGGATGTGAAGGACCTTCTATAAGTTGAACATGAATTGGAAAAGCACAAGGGGAAAGTTTATGTAGTATCTTATATTGAAAGAAAAGAACAAACTTCTTTTGTGTGCTGCATAGCTTGTTTCTATATTATTATGTAAATATAACCAAATATTTGGAAGGTCTATTATTAGGCTACTATGTGTTTTCCAGGGCTACAAGTGGAGAGCTCTTTGGAAAGAGTGATATGAGAGGAAGAAAAGAGCATGGTGAACATAGATTTTGTTGATTATGATTTTCCATGTGATTGTGCAGGACTCTGACTAGGAGGATCCAAAAAGAATTATTTCAGTTTATGCAAAATAGATTTCACATACCCCAGAGTAGAAATCTGCATAATGATATAATAAAAGCATGAACTTGAAAATAAAAAAATCTCAGTTATAAGGCTTACAATCCTCAAAATTACTTACATTTTCAGATTTTTACATGTTCCACCTTACACTGAGATAACAATATAGTAACTGCAAGAGTTGTGAAAGTATTGAGTTAAAGCATACAAATATGTACCAGACCACAAGCATAAACCAAGTATTTGAAAGTGTTAATTCTCTCCATTTGGACTGAATTATGATAGTATGTGTTAGTCACTTAAATTTAATTCCTAAAATTGAGAAACACTTATAGTCTGGGTTAGTTTGAAA
>RJWT010000913.1:0-55385 GCA_004365215.1 Cuniculus paca
TATCTCAAATGTGATCAGTAAATTCCATACACACTGTATCTATATACTTTTCACCTTTTATGTTAAGTATCTGTTATGGTTTGAGACTGGTTGTCCCCTCAAAGCCTCATGCAATCAGGGAGGCAGGCTTCTAGAGTCTCTGCATGACTCATGGTCCAATGCTGGCATTATGAGTGTGACTGCCACACCTACATACAGAATAAGGGACAGAAATAGTCTTCCCTTTGCACTTCTCCCCTTTTGCTCTTGTTGCTTTTGCTGTTTTCTGCTCCCATTAACTCTGCTACCCTCTGCTATGTGCCACTCTGCTTTGGAGCCAGCTGATTATGCACTGAAACCTCCACAACTGTGAGCTAAATAAACCTTTCCTCCTTTTATTTTGGGAGTCAAGTATTTTGTCTCAGCAACGATATGAAAGTAACCAAGACAATATTGAACCCTGTTTTATTTTCTGGTATAATTGAATTGCTTTTTCCATTTTTCAGACATGAAATCAGTCACTTAATTTCAACACAAGATCAGTATTTGTTAGTCAGGATTTGACCATTTGATGCACAAACAGGCCTCATGATATCTTTCAACCATGAAGAAAAAAATAATATTGGAAATACTTGAATGTAGACTTGTCTTCCTGGAGAGATGACTGTGTGCTGGAGGATACATATTAAGTTGTGTGTGTGTGTATGTGTGTGTTTGTGTGTGTGGTATGTGTATATCTGAGTATACACAATGTAGTTATAATAATATTTCTAAATAAATTTAACACTACAACAACATTCTTCCACACTGTGCCTATTTCATATTTGGGCTCCCTTCAACCAAACAATATTAACTAAAATAATTTACTTCTTTTCAACAGGACGTGGATAAATTAATTTCAGAATTATCACACCATCAAAAAATTAAACTTATCAAGAAAAATTAATATTCATGCCAGAGATTTGGACTTCAGAGCACATCTTTCTAACCAGGTATGCTATGTGCAATGTTGCCTGATTAAAAATATCAATTAGCTAGTAAATTAACTAATATGTTAATTAGAAAGTAAATTAATCAAATAAAATGAATTATTTTGTGGTGATAGTAATCAATTTGAAACTTTTTAGCATAAGTTTGGTTCAAATGCATTTAAATTTTTTTATTATATAGAATATTTTCATAACTCAAATGTCAAACTATACATGCTGATCTTCAAAGAGGACACATTCTCATTTCTTTGAGCTCTACCCCATTTTATTATCTTCTACACAGATACCTGATTTTTAGCTTCAACTTAGTCCTTTTTTTTTTTTTGCTAAAATGTATGAGCAGATACAGAGCAAACAAAGCATAACTTAAAAGAAATAATTGTAATGCTCTTATATTCCATTTTTTGTTAAGTAAAGTATAGCATACCATGGTCATGTTAACACCACATGTGCTGGTAATCAGATCAAGCCATAGAAAGCTTCTTCAACCTCTTGTTTTTAATAATGAAATAATATTCTGCTGAATGGTTACATGAAAATTCTTAAATGAACAGCTGAGGTACTTTCCAATGTATAATTACAACTATTCTTCAATTTAAAACCTAGTTTACATTGCTGTTAGTGAGGAGAAATATATTCCTGATAGAGTCTTAGATATGACATTGCTGAAAAAATATGAAGTAGTATTTTAAAGATATCTTCAGATATATAAATTTTGTAACTGATTTTTCAATGTACACCACTGTCCTTGATGTCTAAATTCTGTTATCAAGAATTGCTATTACTTAAGTTGTCTTTAACAAACTGGCACTATTATTCACAAGAGAGGAATAAGTACAACTGACTCTAATAATGATAATTGGTCTAAATTCGAATAAGACAATACTTGCCATTTTTGTACTTATTTTATGTCTATTCTCAGCTGGATATAATTTTTGTCAGAAATTGTGTCTTTGTCATGACATTAACACTTATTTTAATATTAAACTGATTTTTAATCACTAAGTCTTTTCCACAATGTATTTTTCATTTCATAAATTTGTAAGCAGCGTATTTTAGGTCCTGTGTTAGTCAGATTTCCTAATATTGGGATGCAGTATCTGATGCCAACAATTTGAAAGACAATAGGTTTCTTTGACTTGGAATTTCAGAGGTCATTTCATAGTAAACTGGGTCCAAGACAGAAATATCATGATGAAAGAGAATGATAGATCCAAGCTGTTGAGTCATGATGGCTAGGAAGCAGAGCAAAGGAAAACTGTCAGGGAGGAAAGAAAGAAACCAGATGTAGACTTCCAAGGCCACGCCTCTATGACCCAATCAGACACCTTCAGATGTATGTTCCACCAGTCCCCCAGACCAACCCCAAAGTCTGCCGAGTTGAAACTCCACCCTAATTACCACCAACCTGAACAAAGATCTTTCTCATATTTCTTCACTTTAAATATTCTTTTGTAAACTACATGCACCACACAATCTTTCAGTATGATATAAATATAATTCTGTTATCCAACATAACATTAATCCCAGCTCTATCAAAAAACATATATAACTATTTAAACATTTAGAGAATTGTTTACTGGAAAGTCTGAGAATGTACTAACAGTCAGAAAAGGAAGTTCTTCTGAATGTTGAACAATTTTTCCAGGTGAAGACTTACTTATTTATAAGTCTAACTAGTCCATTTTTTTCTTTTATGATCATAATATTCTGGTTCCTATATTCATCAGGTGTTTTGCACTTCCCTGAACTGTCCATGTGGTAGCTCTCACGAAAATAATACAATTAAATTTTTCTCCATGACTATTATTTTCATTAAAGTCATCTTCTTTTTTGGATTTTGAACTTTTTGTTTGCTTTTTATTAGAACATGTTTGCAGTACTAAGTACATCTATCACAGGAACTTGATACATGTGTATATCACATCCTGATTTTTTTACTTCTCCTGTATGAAAAATGTTTTCACATTTGTTAGAAAAATATTATGGTTGATAATTAAATTTACTGCATGCCAACAGTTTATACAAAATATCATAATAGCTGAGATTTTAATAACTATATTGATTATATAGATGAAGGATTTGAGTTACAGAGTAGGAGAGTTATTCATGTAAAGTACACAATAATGGACAGAGTGGGTAATTGAGCTTAAATTTTTCACAGTTCAGGACTGTAACAGACTGTACGGAGAAAAGTTGAAGATGATCTCACAGATTGTTTAATATCAGCATACTCAGGCCACTCAGTACTGCTGAGCTGACCACCTTAATGTATACTTTTCTCTTTTGTAAAGAAAATATGATAAGACTTTAGGACAGGGATTATGATAATGTTGCTGAGGCTGTTATCCAACCATACATGGTCAAGGAAGAAACATGTTAGAAAGAAGTAAAAGGAGATTAGAAGATTCTCATAGCCTTTGAGATCCAAATACTTCACTTTGAAAAATATCTAAGTCAACTTAACAAAAAGGTAAGAAATAATCCTTTCAAAAGTGTTCAAGTCCAAGGAAGAATAACCTATTCTGTCATCTTTCCTTGAACTTTTTTCTTCATGATCTTAACGTGCTTTAAAAGGACACATATGAAAGATAAGAATTTAATAAAGGAAAACCAGACTTCAAAGACCCTTTGAATAAGGCTTTACCATAACTAATTTACAGGCCTAACAGCTACATGAGGGAAAATTTCAAGATCTAAAAGTTCAGCTTCTACTTGGGACTGAACGGTGTGGAGTATGTGATTGCATTTTGTTTCCAGGAGCTTTTATGAATCTTTTCATCTTCAACTCAAATTTTGACCAAAAAAGCTTTAAACTGTTCTTTTACCTCCAGAAAAATACTTCATGGACCACTGATTCCTGTAACATGCATCATCAAACTAAGAGATGTGATAGTCAGAGGATGGAGAAATTGTGCCAGAAATCTGCAAAGCCCATATTTCACATACTACACACTGAGAACTGATATGGAAAAGGAAATCTGTTGTTCATACTTGAAGGTATTTCATCAGTGTTTTTATTTGCTCTCAAAACACTGAAAAATATTCTTACAGATGGGGAAATGTTGTCCCAAATACAGCTTGCATTAACTCTTATATACTTGTGTTTCAGCTTCCTCCAGACTTCTCCTCTCTTGTAATCCTAAATTTCACAACATCCTGAAAGAGCCAGTCCTTCGATACATTTTAAGTTCTGTTTGGGCAGGGACCTTGCCTAGCCTCAGTGCATTACCCCAGAGTCTTACCCAGTCACTGGTACACAGTAAGAATTTAATGACTATGTTGAATAAATAAGTATTTCATAAACATGGCAAACGAATGGGAGTGAATGAGTAAATGGAAACTTAACAATCACAGGTTCACAAATGTATTCAAACAAAATCACTTCAATCATCTCCTCTGTATGTAATGAGATACACATTTAATTCTCACTAAGCACCTGATATATGGAAATTCAGTTGTAATAAAACATGATTAAGGTTGTGAATTTTTGATTTGCTAAAATAGGATTGGTTGAATTGTTTTTGCTTTTTTTTTTTTTTTGCAGCACCGGGGATTGAACTCACGACCTTGCGCTTGCCAGGCAGGTGCTTAGACCACTGAGCTAAATCCCCAGCCCTTGTTTTTGTAAATGGTCATGTAGTTATTGTTTTAGACTTTGTGAGTCATGCTGTATCTGTTGTGAAACTCTGCTATTAGACTGTGAAACTTCTATAGATAAGAATAAATGAGCTAAGTGACTGTGTTCAAGTAATATTTGATTTATAGAAAGAGACAGCAGTGCCCAATATCATGATTTGCCTACTTATATGCCCATATAGGAAGAAAAGTGACCAAGGACATGGAGAAATTAGAACACTCATACATTGTTAGGCAGAATGTATAATGGTGCACAAATTTTTAAAATGCTTTGTAATTTCTCAATAGTTAAACAGAGTTACCTTATATATTGACTAATTCCACTCCTACGTGGTATCCTATTCTACCTAAGAGAAATGAAAATATATACACTTAAAACCAAATAGGACCATGGATATAGCTCAGGGGACAGTGCCTGCCTGTTAAGTGCAAGTTCCTGAGTTCAATTTCTGGTACCAAAACAACAATAAAAGCATAGTAAATTAGAAATATTTGCCCAATAGCAGGATTGATAGTAAAAAAGAGAAATAATCTAAGTTTCCATCAACTGAAGAATGGATAAATAAAATATGGTTAAATCCACAAAATGAAGTATCATTAGGCAGAGGTACGGGTAAACAATACATATGCATCTCAAAAAACATTTCTGTACATTAAAGAAATTGGACAAAAAATAGCATATACTGCATAATAATACTGAGTTGAAATGTTTCAATAATTACATGCATAGGGACTAGAAGTAGACGTATGTTCGTCTATGTCTAAGGAGTTAAGTGACAGGTGAACAGTGGAGGGAAGGAAAAGTGACTTTAATGTATTGGAGGTTTCTTTTTTGGGAGGATGATGAAAATTTTTTAAAGTTTGATGAAGATAACGAATACACAGTTTTTCAAATTGAATAAAGACTAATGAATTTGCACTTTGAATAAACTTTCTGGCATGTAAATTATACCTCAATAAAGCTATTAAGAACACAGAATTTATTTTTAAGTGTCAAAGTTTTTACAATTCTTGTATCAATTGATTTGTGAAGCTTCTTTTTCTTAGAGAAATAATTTGATTTGCTTGAATCTGATTTATACATAGCTTTTAGGACACATATTGTATGTAATACACACCTGCATGGGTACAGAACAGAAAGAGAAACTTTAATTTTACAATTCAGACAAAGACATAGACCCGTAATTGAGAATGAATTCTGAAAGCAAAGAATCACATCTTCTTACCTCCTAACAGTGAAATCGGTGTGATTCTGCTGGCTTAAAGCACTAATTGAATCTGATATCCGTCACCTATTTTCTTACAGAGACTACGTTTTGATTTTCTAGACTGGCTTCTAGGTACTAAGTTCCACACTCTGGCTGACTGAGTCATTTACGCAGTGTCAAAACCTCATTCAGTACCTTTCAAAACTGTTGTCCTTAATTATTATATGTAGAAAACAGGCAAGTAAAAACAGCAGAGGATTCAGAATCATAAAAATCAGCTTTAAAGCAGCTAGGTGATCATTAATTGTGACATATTAACTTCACTCGAGTAAGAACTGAGTAGCAGATCAGTAAAGCACTGGATAAGCTCTTTGGATTGACTCATGGGCCACAAATGCAGAAGGAAAGACTCACTCTGGGTGTGGGTGTCATCAAGCAACAGGTTTGTAACTTGGAAAAAAAAAAAAGGAAAGGAGAAGGAAGTCATCTCATTTATTGGAGGATCTCCAGTCTTCGTCATTGCCTTTGGACGATGGTCTTCAACAGAGACTCTGCAGCCTTCCACTGCAGGCTCTTCAGGCTTCCAACAGAGCCACACTGGTGACCAGAGTAGGTTTCACGTCTTCAACTTTCAACTGCTACTGGATCCTCCACCTCTCCTGCGCGCATATGGCCACTTTGAATTCTTCCAGCTCTGATTCAACAGATGGCCAATGGGACTCTTTGCCTTGTGACCCTGTTAGCCTACCTAATAAATCCATTTTATAACTGCATTTTATATTGCTTCTCTTCTTCTAGTGAACCCTAACTAAGAAAGTCTAGGATCTTGATCTTTAGCACATTGTTGATGTGTCTGAAACTCAGTTAGCTGAAATGGAATGTAATGATACAAATCTCCTAACCAATTCATGAAATATATGTGAAAGAGCTGTGTATTCTAAAACAAAAAGTGCTAGAGAAAATACTCAACATGATGAGTATTGTGGCAATTGTGACAGATATTGATCTACCCTTTTTGTCATTTGGTTTAACTGTTGGAACTTACGGGTGATTGTGAAAGCATACACACATATCTATAAGTAAAATAAATATATTCAAGTGTATTTACAGAAGTATCTGAATGAGACTGGAAATACAATTATATTTTGATTAAACCTAGATAAAAACTAAGAGTTGCTAACAGCAGGTGTTCTATCAAGTAGTCTTGGCCCACGCATATGTCAGTGGTGGTGAACCTATACCACATGTGTCACAGGGGACACGCAGACCCCTCTTAGTTAGCATGCAAGCCAAGTTGCCCCAGCATCACCCTAGCATTGATCCAGGCACATGAGCATGCAGGTTTAGCTGCAGGGTGGACACTTTGCAATAAGTAAGTGGGTCCTGGGTTGCACTTTGGGAACTCAATCTCTAAAATTTCACCATCACTGACATAGATAGAGAAATGCTTGACACTGCATTGATGCACTAAAACCATGTCTTCGATCATCTTATTGTTTTGCCTTATTCAAACATTAACTCTTTTTTTATTTAAAAACATGAAAAAATTAGAACATGTTATATGTAGTAAATGTATGAAATATAAACATTCACTTTATTTTTCAGTCATACCTGGTACGCATTTTTTTTGCCTTTTTCTGAGTCAATTCTGTGACAAACTTCTCAAGGTAATTTATGGCTACCCATAATGTTAAAAGTCACTTTACCAATTTGTTACGACCTTATCAACATCAACATCAAGAATAAAATAAGTGCAGTATGCTTGGAGTTGGGAGGACTCATTCTATTTCAACACTACTTACTGCAAAAAATTAAACACAAAGAAAGTAATCCTGATGCAGTGAATGTATAACAATAGATCTCGCTGAATTCCACAAATAAATGACACACCCTTCAACTCACTATTCTGTTTTCTGTAGTGAGAATGGATTTTCCATCAGTGAACTTGATCAATGGTTACATTTGCTAGCTAGCAAATAGCCCCAAATGCCTTAGAAGGATTCAGAAAAAGACTCAATCTGTTACTCCAAATTCAATGGTTTGTGCTAAAAACACTAAATGTAGGAGATATTATTTGGATCAGTCATTGGTGTTTGGAAAATATTATTACTTTTTTAAAATCAACATTTTCCCTCAAGTTTTCTTTTTTACATCTGTTGTATCCAGACAATTCTATTAAGTATTATGAAGAACACATTTAATGTTTGTATAATGTTTTTATCTTTTGACTTCTTGAGAGGTACATATATTTGCATAGATACTATACTTTGAAAATCACTGCTTTAACACCAAGATGAAGAAGGCCATATTATTCACAGGTCATTCAAGAAAGCTAAAATTAATTTGTACAAATAGGAATGAAATGTAATGATGAAAAAGAGAAGAAAAAAAAAAGAAAAACAACTCCACCACCAAAAATAACTGATTCATTTGTAGAGGCATTCATTACTTTTGTCAATGATTTCTTCATCACACAAACTTTACAGAGTCGAAAGACCAATACCTCAAAACAAATACAGAATATTCTGTTTTTTTCCATGGAGGAATAAGACCATGCATATCAAAGATGTATAAGAAAATTAAAAAATTATATGAGTGCTGAAGAGCAAATAGAATTTAGCTCTAGTGTTTATTAACTATAAAGATGGGACTAAAAATGGTACTTAGTCCTCTTAATAACCTTGCTGTGAAATATACCCTACAAATTATTTTCCTTCTTCTGAATTTTACATGACAAAATTTATGTAATAGAATTCCATTACAGAAATAGACCTTAAATGTTATTTTCTCTTATATGAAGTTAACAACCTACAGAGATCTCAAGGCCCATATGGAAGAAATCTCAATGAAAAGAGAAACTGTTTCTAAAATTAATAAGGCTCATCTTCTTCTTTTTCCTATTTAGATGTGTTCCGTACATTGTGTTAGCTATGTATCATGAAGTATTGCTTATTTACTAGAGACAATTTTCATGCATTAGAAAATTAGTAACTAGAAATAATTACTGTAATTAAAACTGTAATATTTTTAATAAAGCGATAATTATAGTACTTATGCTTATTCCACTTCTGAGAGCTGGCATTTAAAAAGATGCCCAAATTAAAAGTGTTAGTCATGGTATCTAAAATAGTTGAGAAGTTTATTGTTACTTCATGGTTCAAAAAGATATTGTAGCACTACAGTTCTTTGTATTTATTTGTTATTAGAACCTAATAGTTGAAGCAAGTACAAAAAAGACTACACCATATATCGGTGTGGTCACCACCTTTCTACTCCCACATGATAAAAACATCATTGTGAAAAGTGAAGAGAAAATCATGTTTACAAAATGAGCTATCAGTTTCTGGATATGTTTAAGATTCTTGCCATCTGAATGTATTTCCTTCATAAGAAAAAGGTTCCCATAGAAATATTGTATTGCAATTTCTGCCTGTCACCTTGGTATACTTATGCATACAGCTCTCTTTCTACTCAAGACATGACAGTCAGTTATGTTCACTCTACTGCAGTGTCACATTCCTCATGGAAGTTACCTGAATTAGAAGAAAAATATTTGACAAGTATGAACAAATTTCCCTGATCATAGAAGTTTTTTATAAAAGAAAGACATACTGATCTTTATATAATATGGAGAAATGAAGTTTTAAGTTGAGATACTTTTATATGAAGTGTCTTGGTTACTTTTCTCTTGTTGCTGGGACAAAACACCCAACGCCCAAACTGAAGGAAGCAAAGGTCTATTTAGCTTACAGTTTCTGGAGATTTCAGTCCATAATCAGCTGGCTCCAAGGCAGGGGGCCACGGCACTGGGGCAACAGTTCAATGAAGTAGCCAGAGCAAAAGCAGAGAAACAAGCCTCTTCTCCTCCCTTACATTACATAGGTCAACCCAGCTCCAGGGCAGTGTAGCACTTCCAAAATCTCCTTGCCTCCTTTGCACAGGATGAGGATATTTACAAAGTAAGAATCCTGGCTCCCTGCTGAGTCTCCCAGTTAAACTTCTAAACTGCTCAAGTTGACACAATGTATCAACCACAACATGAAGGGATAGGGAATTACCACATTTTAGGTCTTCCAAAAGCCTCAACTCCACCAAAACTTAGTATGGAAAGTTTCTTCCTAAACAATGAGCATCTTTTTACCCTAGTTGATAGTGCTTAGCAACCTTGATTTCTAACCATAAAATTTGACATTTGTTTTGTCTTATTCTCCTACAGGAGGGCAAACGTTTTATAGAGAAGTGCCCAAACTATAACCCAAAAGTCACTTATTTATTGCAAAGTTCCAACATTGCAATTAAACCTGGATACTGAAGCTTTAGTTTAGGAAAAACAACTTATACATTAGCATCTTTTGTCTTAAGAGAAAAACACTGTAACACAAACGTCACCTGTTTGCCACTACTGCCCTAGGTGTCCATGTAAGTTTTCTAAACTGAGAATGACAAAGTAACTTTCAACAAATTTTTCTTCCCACATGTAGTAGGGGAATGTAAAGTTGGCAGATAAAAGTTTCTGAATCTAGACAATTGCATTTCTTTAAAGCATCACCATGTCCACTAAGTTGTGAACAATGTATTAGTCTTTTAAACATGCATAATATGTGGATGTGCAGAAAGAGTAGAGAAAGACCATAGGAAGATGCCTAGTGTTCAACACATAGTTGCTGACTAGATTACAAGTTGGAGTGGCCCAGTGCTTTGTTTTTGGTAGAAGCGAAGATATTAAATGTACAGATTCATACTGGTTTTCAGGCTGCGCCACCCCTTGTACTAAATTATAGCTTGTGTACTTCAGTAGCAGTGAGCATCAAGTTCAGCAGATGGAGACTACCTATCAGTAAGGCAGCAGGACAAAACATGCTAACTTGCTGTACATGAAATAGGAATTTACCTAACCTTGGAGCCAACTCAACCTCACAGAGCAAATCTCCTATTACAATTTGTTCTAAGACTGTGATTTCAATTATAAGGCCCATTTTTAAATCTTTTTCCAAACTTTTAATATCATTCAAGCATCCAGTCAACACTCAGGTGTCACCTTTATGTACAGTTAGAATGAAATTCCATCCTCTGTGAATTTGCCAAGCCAGAAACATTAATGACTAAACTCAATGAATGATATTAGATGTTTGACAGAAGTGCCCACACCATGAAACAGGGAGCCGAGAAAGTCATTTCTATGTCTGGCTCACAAAAGGACTGGATATGTAAGTGTCACCTCACTGAGGCTTGAGAAAAGAATAATCAGTGATGAGTACTAGCAGGAGCATTAGAAACTTTCTGAATAAGCACTGGTTTATTTCAAAAACTCATAAGCATATACTTGAATATCAATCTTTTATGAAAAAGGTGGGTAAAATATTAGGTGATATGATGGACAGGCAATGACATGTGAAGATATTCAATTTTTTAAATTAAAGATAATGGCGACATACAAAGTATTTTAAGCAGAGAACTAATATCTCCACACTGGAATTTTAGAAGTATAACTGGCACAGACAGTTGAAAAATGAATAAATGAGACTGCCTCCCAATATTTAATATGGACTTAAGAAGGTTATTCCATGTAAGTGAGACATTTGCTGAAGTTCAAAGAATGAACAAATGTTAATAAGACACAGATGTTATTACAAGTAGAAGGGAAGATATTAAATGTACAGAACACAAACTACAATGATGGACCATAAAGGTAGTAATAGGGAATTATTAGAAAGAGAACTTCAGCAAAGATCAGGAAGAAAATAATACGTCATAAGTATTTGGGTCTCTATCTACTGTTGCTGGCAAGTAATTCAGGACCACTGTGCCACATAAGTCTAGGCATGAATATTTGCAGAAGTCTAATCAGTGATAGCCTTTGGTGTTTCTGTAGTTGCCCATGATAGTCCTACAAATGATTAAGCAGCAAAAGGTTTAAACCAGGGATTCTTACTGCATGGTCAATACTGGGCTTACAGGAAGAAAGACCAGCGCTTATCTTGTAAGACAATGGCCTGTGGAAATAATTTCAGGGAGCAAATCTTACATTCACTGAAACTAACAGAAGTCCCAACTAATTCTATCTTCAGGATCTTTCAATCTCCTCTTCCCACTGCCTATTTTGCTCCTTCTCCAACTCATTATTAATTTTACTATCTCCTCATTCAAAATTATGACAAAGTATCACCTCCATAAAGAAGATTTCCATAGGTTCTTGGAGTATATAAAACAAAGATAGTTCACACAAGTGAAAACTTTCACCCAATGTACTTTTAAAAAAAATGCTACTCACTTTCCCTACTTAGCAAAGTATCTGGTTTATGTTTTCATAAAAATGTCATCCATAGTAAAACAGCATGTTATAGATTTATGGTCATAGATATATTTATGTTCATCGATTTATTATCTTCTCCATCCCAACTCCTCAATAAGAATATAAGCTTCACAAGGACAGTATTTAATCATATTTCTTGTGGTATCACCAGTCACTCAAAATTTCTACAATGCAAATATGCACAAATTTTAAAGAACAAATGAATAAACCAAGATTAAATAATTAAGTATAGTATGAGAGTACATGTAAAAAAGGCAAGTAGGAACTCGAGGGACCTCATAAGAGTTAGTATAGCAGCAGATTTATGAAAAAAGACTAAGTTAATACACATCAGGCTTTCATTGATACTACCCACCATGCAGTTGGAGAAATTACTCTAAAGCTCTGAAGCAGTCAGAACTGGAATCAATCACATGAGATGGCATCTGAACATGGACAATTGGCTGTGGGAAATATATGACCTAAAGACGATCTGTTATACAATGTCTTCATGTATTGGAAAGCTGAAGAGAAGTCTCAAAAGGAATCAGTGAAGAAACCATCAAAGGGATGATAGTTCAGAGAGAGGGTTCAGTTATCCCAGAAGACAGGGATAGTGGAGTACAGAGAGGAATGGTAGTCAACCTTGTTCAATGTTACAAGAAAGGTAAAGAGAAAAAGATGGAAAACTAACATTAATATTGTGAAATATAACAAATATCTTTTGTTGATGACTGTATACTGATTTACCATTTATGAATATGCTTGCGAATTTCTACTTTGGGGGAGAGGATGAAATGTATTGGTATGTTTCTGGATGTCTATATCCTGACTTAGTTTAGTGAAGGGACAAAAGAGTTTTTAAACAAATTCTTTCATAGTAGCAGCATACTATGGATATGACCCCTTAATTTTCTGTCACTCAGTTACTGCACTCAGAAAATAAAAATCATAACATTACCTATCACAAAGACTTTATAGTATTTGATGAAATGATACATATTTAAAGACCCTATCACACAATTATTGCTCTCTATATTTGCTCTATTTATAAAATAGTATCTTATTATCATCAGTGTCTACTTCCAATCTCGAGTGATATACTTGAGTTTCAAATGTATTTTGGCGCTTTTAAAATAAACTGAAGCGGCTGCCAAAGCTAATTCACACAGTTATGGAAACTGATTAACTTTCTTAGTTTATCTAAATCAAAATTTACAGACATTAAGTAGGTTTGAATAATTGGGAATTATTTACAATTTCACAAGTTCTGTATTAGACAGAAAAGATTTCTAATTTTTGAAATGATCAGTTTAATGACTCAAACTAACTCCATATACCCCTCACTTCCATTTAATTAATACTTAAATGTTACTTCTTTCTAAATGAATTGTTGAAGTCAGTTCTCTAGTATAATCTCCATTTCAATTCCCTCTGGAAAGAGAAAGGAATAGGATTCTAACTTGAAATATCCAGAGTCATACTAATTAATTGAGCTTTGCTTTTTCCAAAATACTATATTTGCCAGGAAGTTTTTTAATTCTCATAAATAATTAGACTGATATTAAAAAGTTACGACTTCTCTATTTAAAGCAAGGATCTCTAGTTTTTTAGTTAATAAAAATTATCTGTTTTCACATTTTCTTTATTTTACGAAATGCATTGCTCCACCCTTTTGCTTCAATGAATACCCACTTGTCTATGTTTATATTTTCAAGGGTAACTGCAGCTACTGGAGAATGCATTTATTTTGTAATTCTGTGAGGCTGTTGTCTATATGAACTTGTATTTGTGTAGCCTCTGGTGCATGTGTGATGTCATTTATCACACCCTGCTGTTCCAGAATTTGTTGATAGTCAATCAAATTTGATAAACCCTGTCCTGTTTTTAGAGAGAAGGATTGGAACATGAAATTTGTTTCAGAGGTAGAAACATTTGAAAAACATGTTTCTGCAAAATTGGTTAAACTAATATAGTTTATTGACAGCAAAATTTCAGGTATAATAAAAATATAGTCAGCTTTATAACTGTAATCTTACTGTTATTTCCTTCGACATTACTTTATTGGTAGAATATACATATATATATATTATATTCTATATATATAGTTACTGCAGATTGAGCACAAGGCCTTTGCACTGAGTTAAGTTTCTAGCCCTTTTTAAAAAATTTGAATCAAATTTATTTAGAGACAGTGCCCCAGTAAGCCGCCACTTTGAACAGGCAAGGTTCATTTTCCTGTGGCCTCAGTCTCCTCCAATAATGGGATTACAGGCATGGGCCACCATGTCCAGCTGGTTTTTCTTTTCTTCCTTTTTTTAAATAAGTGTTGATACTTGCTAAAATTATTTAATGTGGTTTACTTTTTTGTAAAGTAAAAAGAAATAGTTTACATTTTCGCTTTCACTTTTAGAATTAGTTATTTAATTTTGCCTTTAGTTTTTTTGATACTGAGATAATCTTTCCCTCTCCTTTAAACTATATTTTTTACTCTTAAATATTTTCAGTCATTTTGGATTTTGCCTTTTCCTGACAGTTCTGATTCATTTCTTGTGTATTTCTACACCCTATAGATCATCACTTCTTTTGAGCACCAGTGGTAACTCTGAAAGCTCCTCTCTGTAGAAGTGATGGGGAATACAGATCACCAGAAAGGAGAACCCCAGAGTAGAAGGTGTGTTGTTTGAAAATGCCCTCAATCTCTATGTCTTACATTCCTTTCCCAGTGGGATCCTGGGTGCATAAAAATCCATGAATATAGAAGTTACCTGCACTAAGCAAGCTACTTATTCTCATCAAATGACACATTTTCCCCTAAGAAATTACAGATTCCAGAGAAAATTTCCACAGTTGCATGGTGTGTAGGGGCACCTGGTGATGAGTGCAATCAGAGCACATGATGCTTAATATATACAGATCCACTGGAGGAAGACTGTCTCATCGAATAGGCTAGGAACAACTTTTGTTGGTTTTTTTTTTTTTGATACTGGGAATTGAACTCAGGACTTCAGTCACTGTGCTGCTGAACTATATCACCAGTCCTGGAAACCAATGTCTAAAGTTATTTCCTATTGCTAAATTGCATAAAGGTTAAGTGCTAAGGGTGATTAGGGCCCCTGGGCTGTCACCGCACAGTTCTGGTCTGGAATGTACCTGGAAACACCTGCACGGCTCTGCCCAGTCTCTTGGATCTCACTCTCAGAAGTCCAGTAAGTGTTTGGTAACGTCTGCCCTGGGATCAGTTTTAAACCAGAGACTGAATGCAACCTTCGCTCTCCTTTTTGCAGGTGTGGGGGTCACTCTGAAGAGTATGCTCAATACCACTTACCAGAGCTCTCAGAGGGAATAAATTCCAATCACACACAAGGGTCACCTGCTGCATGCTGTATCTTTTATTGTATCTTTCCTCCATGCTCCATTTTCTTGCTGATGATTCTTCAGATCACTTTCCAAATAATCTACTTTTTCTTGTATTCATGCCTTAGTGTTTACTTTTGTATGAAAGTAAGACAATAGCATATTGACACTAACTGTGAAACAGACTCTGAGAAGGAATATATCTTAATACTATTAGTTCAAGTTGTCAGGACTCACTGAAGATTGAGGTTTATTTTAGGGAATTGGAATGAGAAAGAGAGAACATTGAAAGAGTGATTCTGCTATATGCAGGGATCCCGCTGAATCACATTGCCAATTTTACAACATGGAGAGGCAGGAGTCATGTGTGGTATGAAAGTTGGGAACGTCTAACCATAAAGAACTCATGAAAATTGATTCCATGACACAATAATACAAGCATTCATATACAGTAAGAACTAAATTATATTCTATCAGTTTATATAAATGAGAATCCACAGGTATGCTATGCCAATGTTAGCTTCAAATATTATCTGATACTTATTGAATTATCATACACTTCTAAAAGATATTAATTTGGTCATTTTAAGAATGTAATCCAAAGGCTGGGAATGTAACTTGTTGGTAGAACACTTGCCTAGTGTGTACTGGTCCCTGGATTCAAACCCTAGAACTGCATTTAAAGTAGAAAAAAGAAGAAGCACAATAACATATTTATGGGACTATAAAATACACAGATTTCAGTTAGACACCTGTCCCTCTAGTAGTAGTTTACAGATGACACCCATAGGTAAATGCCACAAATAAGCATTGATTTCCTTCCATACTGTAATACATTTCATGTGCCTAGAAATAGATTTGAAACAATTACATGCTCTCATTAATAATCATACAACTAACTGATAATCGTAAAGAGGCGCAATGCAGGAGATGTATATTCTAGATGTGGTCTTTGCCTTGACCATACTTAAACTTGAACGATATTGAGGTTTACAGAGATCCAAGAGGTAAACAAGCCTAGTTTTCTCATTGTACCTGTGAGAGAGAAAGAGTCAGGAGAGAGACAGAGACAGAGACACACAGAGAGAGAGAGACAGACAGAGAGAGAGAGAGAGAGAGAGAGAGAGAGAGAGAGAGAGAGAGAGAGGCTTAAAAGTGAAGTAACTTGATAAAGACAATCCAGTGAATAAGTACCTAGTACTCTTGATTGGATGATTAGTGCTTTTCAAGTATTTATAAACTACTTTCCCCCCTCAGAACATGACCTAAGCAACATGCTTCAAATTTTAATCCAATAATTCTTGGCATTCTCATATGTTAGTCACAGTAAATGAACTGAAGCCTAAGAGAATTTGGTAAAGATATATGCATGCATGCACACACACACACACACACACACACACACACACACACACACATTTTTTTAAGAAGTTAGAATGTCTTATACTTATAAAGGTGTTCACTTGAAAAACATAGGTCAACTTTGTAATCAAAGCTTAAGACATACAGTAAATTCTGCCATCAGCAAGACTACAGGGTAGCAAAAATAGTTTCAGAAAGAGGCACTGCAGGAAATGTGGATTAAGCTGTAATTATTGTGCCACTCGAATCTGCTTTCCTAACATTCTATATTTCACTACCTTGAAAATATTAATTTACTTTTTGAAATGTTCATTGCTTAGACTAAGATTGGGCTTTTGAAATGTGTTCCCAAATAATTTATGCAGGAGAAAAATATGCTTTTCCCCTGAAGTGCAGAATACTAATTTGAAAATGATCTATTTTCTATAATCATTTTACATTTCACTCCCTTACTAATAAGTTAGGGTTTGTTATTTTTTTTCCCCTTTCTTTTCCTGCATGAGGATATTTTATGTACTACAATTCAGGAATAACAGTCACACAACTCAGCTTTTATTAAAATTCTATTTCCTTTTTCCCATGAGAATACAAGCAACAATGATAAGATAAAATATAGATCTGCAGAGGAAAAAGACCTATGTCTTAAAATACTAAGTTCCAACTATTATCAAGTGGGTGGGTTAATTTCCTGAAATATGTAGAATATCAATGTTCTACTTTGAAAGATTCTTTCTAAAAACATTCATTTTGGTCACGAGTTATTGGTTTTCCATTTTTTTTCTTTTTGTCATGTTAGCTATTCTCTACATTTTACTTAGTACTGGCAGTTTTACAGTTCTTTTAAAAATAATACAAAACAACCAATTCCAAGAACTCCTGCTTGAGCTCTGGTAGTGATATTGAAGAGCAGACATAAAACATTTGAAAGAAAGCATTCAGTTTACTCTTATATAACTCAACATTTCCTTTAGTAGTAATAAAATAAACAAATGAGGCAATTAAATATGCATCAGCATTTTAAGAGGAAAAGGTCACAGAGGTGTAGTTCCATTCAAATGGGTAATTATAAAACATGTTCTTTTTAAACTACTGACTCTTTGGTGCGTGTAGTTCTCTGTTGGCTGTGTTAGGATTGGTTGTAGGATTTATTTCATGTTGAACACTCACAGTATGTTTCTGGCAAGTTGTCTCCACATGGTCGTCATCATCCTCTTGGTATCCTTACTCATGTCAAATCCTCTGATGAATAGGTTTATTCCCAATATGCATAGCATATTGTCAGAGTAACAGACCAATAATAGGAAGTCATGCTACTATGGTAGACTGTTTCTTGAATCACTCACTCTGGAGAAAGGCATGGACATATCTCGTGTGTCTTAAACAGCTCTATAGAGAACTTATGTGGAGAAATGGAGGCTGTCATCAGTCAGTACCTACTTTCCATCTAGGTAAGTTACTCATTTTGGAGGACAGATCTTGAGCATCAGTAAAACCTTAATGGCTGCATCACTGACTAGCACCCTAACTCACCTCATCGGAATCCCAGTCCATGTGTTCAAACCACTCTGCTCTTCCTGTCCCACAAAAACCATGCGAGATAGCCCACATGTAATATTATTGTAAGCTACTAAGTTAGTAAATAGTTATACAAATGCCAGTAACTATTGCACATCATTTTCTTGGTTTTAAAATTTTACAGGGTCGGGACAGAACTCAGTGGCAAACTTGTTGCTTGTGCCTTCCATGTTCAGCACCACAGAGAAAAAAAAATTATATATTCTCTGTTTACTTCCCACTACTGGAAAAAAGCATCTCGGGTCTCATATATTTTCATCCTCATTCCCAATAAACACGTTTTAATTCCTCCTCCTCATGTAGGTACATTTCATTTTTTAAAATATAAATCAAGTTTAGCAATTTTACTATTAATGACTATAAAAAATGTCACTAAGTACAATGTTTTACAGGTATAATTTTGGTTTTACTAAAGGTAACTCACTCTTCCCCAATTTTTTTTCATTGTATTCTGTATAGCAACAACTATTTTATCTTCAAACTCTTCAAAAGAAATGACCCAGCAGAATCTAGTATTTTTATCATTTTATCAATTTATATATTTACTTCATGATATATAACTTGAGAAAACCATTGTGATAGTTTCAGTTCTGTTTAAATTAGCTATTTAGTTCATCTGTGAATATGAAAACAGATGCACTGGACTGGGTCCTCTGAGTCCTGAAGCAATCATGTCTTCTTTCTTTTTGATTTCTATTCTCCTTTTCCCTGGCAACACAAGAAGTTTTTTGGAAAAGCAGTTGTTTTGAGATTCTATGTAGCTGAAAATGTGTTTCCTTTAATATTATGCTCTATTGGCCAGAAATGAATCTCCAGCTTGGGTTTAATTTTCCCTAAATAATTTCAAAATACTTTTTCAATGTCTTCCAATGTCTACCAGGTACTACCATTGAGAACACCATGCTGATATTCCAGTCTCCATTATGGAAAATCTGTTATTTTCTGAAAAGATTCAAAATCTTCCCTTTATATTCTATGTTTTCAACATTCATAATAATATACCCTAATATGAATCCATTCGTTTCCCCATCCATCACTCACCACACTCCGTTTAAAAAATACATATCCTTAAAATATAGAACACTTTAAAATTGTTTTGAATGATTTTCCTTTTTATCTGTCATCTCTAGAATTTCTATTGCTATTTATAAATTGATCATCTATTTATTTTTCATTTCCTTTTTATATTATATACTTGTACTCTTATCATGTATTTTATAATGAATTCTTTTTATAGAATATTGTCAAATATTTTTCTTATGTTTCCCAACTTCATGTCCTACTTCTTTTGTTTTCTAACTATTGTTTCTTTCATATTAGAATTTTACTGGCACACATACCTGATCATCATTTACGAGCAGAGCCAGTCATATGTGAGAAAGAGAGAAGAGAGAGACAGAGACAGAGAGAGACAGAGAGAGACAGAGAGAGAGAGAGAGAGAGAGAGAGAGAGAGAGAGACTATTATTTGAACTTCTTATTATAGACATAGTTTCCAGAAAGATGATACTCATTATAGCATCCAGATAGCCTCATTTAAGTTGGAATAACTTGGCAATATCTATGCATGTTTTTCTTTGGACTCCATTTTCTGTAAAATCCTTTCAATTTTCTTCATGACGCAGTTCAACGAAGAGACAGCATTTTTAGATTTCAGCTTGGGAAAGGACTTGGAATATCATTCAGGATGAAGACTTTCACTTTTTCTCCTTGTGTTTTTAGGAACTTTTTTCCTTGTGTTTTTAGGGACAAATGGATTGATGCCTCTAAGACCATTTACAAATCAGTGTGTATGCTATCAGACTTAATTAGATATCCAAACTGTTTGTATTTCACAGTTTTAGAATACCTGTTGTATAATGTGTTGAATTTAAATAAAATTTTACATGATTTATGCGTATTAGCTCTGGGTTCATTTTCTATAATACATATATATCAAGTTCACCCAGACTCCAAATTTTATATTTTATCACCAATAACTTTTTCTTACATCGAATATATCAGAGACCAAATTGATTTAAGTTGGGTCATGTATCATACATTGTGTAAGTTGAACATGGTATGTGTTAGTCAACAAAGCAAGTATGACTTAGAACTTACAAAGTTGTGGGAAAAATGTATGTTAAATAAGTTAAAAAAGGAATTGATAACATTAAAGGTTAACAAATGCTAATTAAAAAATATAGATTGCCAAAAAAAGGAAAAAACTCTACCTTTTCTGTTCTGCCTTAGCACACCGATTTTTTTGTTTCAGTTTTATCTTTTAATAGTACATGTTTGCAGTACATACTGATTGCATTCCTCTTGGGGTGCTGTTACATGTACATAACTATCTGAATTCTTTTTTCATCCCCTTTCCCTCGCGCCATCTTTTTGTTCCCTTTCTTTTTGCAAAAGATCTGTCTCATTTCCTGCTATCTCTACCTCTTATTTTGATCATATGCTATTTAAGCTTCTGTGGCTGACTTATGTCACTTATTATGCTTATACAAAGGGCTGGGAATTTAGCTCAGTGTTGTATGTGCCTGCCTGGCAAACATGAGGTTATGGGTTCAATCCCTGGTGCAGCAAAAAAAAAAAATAATAATAATTAAATAAATAAATAAACATTATGCTTATACAAATGCCAAAGCTATGCAGCAGTGCTTATGCTACCTTCATAATGCTACTGGTACGTGGTGTACTGAAAGCAAGCAACTAAAATGCTCACATCTTTTCACAGAAACAGTTGTTAAATAGCATCTTTTCCTAGAAATCTGTGTAAATATGTGTGATCTAACATGTGAGTTTTTATTAAATATGGGCATTTACACATCTACATGGTTCTTCTTGTGAAGAAACATCTAACTTCTTACATTATTGAAGTCTATTTTAATTCAACTTAGATTGTCTCTCAAATATATTAATCACATATCCCATAATTATACCATTTCCAAAAGTGGTAGGTATACCACCTCTGAATTGAGTGTCTAAGTCTTTGATATGGCAATGGAAGAGATCAAGAAAAGTCACAATGGTATTTCATCTAGGCTGAGATTATTTCACTTGATTATTTAATTGTCTATAAATTTAGTTTTCCTTTTTAGAATCTTCTTTTCTTTACCTTCTAACAGTAGAGAATCACAGACTACTTGACCAACCAGAGATAGTCAAGAGCACTTGTTTACATTTGATGAATGCTACCCAAGGCAGAAAAGGGAAGATAAAAGCTCTCCGTTTCCATCTCTTCAGTTTTGTATTTTCACCACTTCCTATGTTCCAAAGTAGGAAGGGATAAACAATATTACGGGCTAAGAAAATAAGAACCCTGCTCCCTACTTGTGTTGTAGGAGGGCTTTTATCAGTCTGTAACCAGGCAAGAGTACCTCTCCTGGAGAACCAGCCCAGGAAATAAGTGTTGTCATTCACTTCTGGTGTTTTTAAAGTGGACTTCTGTGATTTCTTTCAGGCAAGCATGGGTCTAAGGAACCAATGAAGCTTGAGGGTGCCTTTCAGAATGCCGAGGCTCATTTAAACATAGTCTATTAGATAGTTTGAGAGTCCTTCAGCCAAGTGTTCGTAAGTAGCCATGATCTGCTGCTAGATTCAACAATCCAGATCTCAAGAGGAAAGCGAAGAAAACAATTCAAAGAAATGAACTGGGACTCAGTGACAAGCTACACAGGACGAAACAGAAAAGAAAAGATAAAACATTTTGGCCTACTTATATTTTTAAGTGTACTATTTCTTTCAGTTTAGTTTTATTTTCTACACATATGTTAATCTATTCCTTTAAATAATATAGTGGGTTGAAATGTTAACAAGAACTTCTTATAAAAATATTATTTTCTTTGTAATTCCAAAAAGCCTGGTCAAAAAATGTTAATAGCACACATTGATAATTAAAGTCTGACACACAAGTTTCCACTGTAAAATATTAAAACGTGTTTTACTTTCAAGAATTAAATTGGACCTGTAATTATTATTTGTAGTTAAAAATAAGCTTTATTAAAAAGTTCATTTCTAGGGACCAGGGATATAGCTCAGCAGCACAGTGCTTGGCTGGCAAGCATGAGGTCTTAAGTTTGATTCTCGGTACCAAAAAAAAAAATGAAAAAAAGAAAGCTCATTTCTTGGACAATAGAATTTTGATTTTGTGAGCCAACAGCAATATAAGTCATTTAATTATTAAAATGTTTAATAAACGTTCATTCTAGCAATCAGTACTTTTAAAATAATTTCAATGTAAAATTAAATTTTGGCTTAAGTTTTTATTTTACCAACAAACAACTTCAAATCATGAACATGAGATCTAAATGATATCTAAAATGGAGAAGCTATTAAACTTTGGAATCATGACCATATAAGTTTGACCTTGACCACAGGCTTGTCAGAGCGTAGGTGCCATTCCTGACCACACTATATAATACTCTCCATTCGAAATGCTGTTGAGAAAATGATAGACAAAATGATCCTATCTCATAACAGACGATTGATCAACGTTCATGGAATTTGAGTTTAAACGCACAGCAAAAGTTCCCCTTCTTAGAATCCTTGAGGATATTTTATTTCCTTTTGTAACAAAATGGGACCATTCTTGGTTGAAATGTTATGCTCTGACATTAGCTAGCATGCTACTCAGCTTTTTGTCATAACGATAAAATACTAAAAAAATTAGCTTATAAAGACAAAATGTTTATTGTGAACTTCAGATTTAAAGATTCTAGTCTGAGACTGAGCACCCATTGCTTTCCAATGCCTAAAGCCTGTGGTGAATGATAAGATTAGCGGACATGAAGAACAAACAGACTTGCTTACCTCATGACAGGAAGCAACAAGTAAGAGACAGAGGCTTGGGCCTCAGAAACTCTTTTATTAGGGAACACCTCCAAGTACTTAAGGAGACCCATTATGCTCCCAGAAGTTCCACCACCTTCCAGTAGCACCACACTGGTGATCAACCTTTAGCATGCAGGCCTTTGTATAGACCAAAACTATCACAGGTAAAAAAAAAAAATTCTCTCATGTTGGCTTTCTTTTCATCTTACTTACCACTCACATATACAACATATTCACAGAGAAAAGGTGAAATTAAACTCAAATGCCAAGTCCTTCACTTACGCTTTATTTCTTTTCAGAAACTCATTCCACACCAGACAGATGTGTTTTATTCAAAACAAAACAAAAAACAACCCTTTTCCAGGAAGTCTGATTACATTCAATATTAACTCAAGCTGTTAAAAATCTTTCAGGAAAACAAACTGGACACTTGAAAGAAATTCAGGCAGCTGTTGACTATTCTTGGTAGAAAAATAAGTTGCATATTTACACAAGCTGTTCTAATGATTTTCAAGCTCATGTTTTGCTTTGTAAAGTGGGTTTCAATATATACCAAAGAAATCATAACATACCCTTAACAATATGAAAAAATGAATAATGAAGTTTAAAGATATAGCAAAATCCAGATATGAAAATATACATGAATAATTTATAAACAAGCCCTTCAAACCTAGCAAAGTAGATGGGCAGAGTTCACTTAAAGGTAATATATGTCAAACAAGGGTAATATCTAATGCAACAACTGTAAATATTTCCCCAATTACTGAGCTACAAAAAGACAATTGATAACATGTATATTTTGTTTGTTTTTTTGCCTGACAATTCAGCTCTCTTTAACAAAATTTGATTGTCAATCAATATATGCAGAAATTAAGGTAACATTTCTTCATTCAATGACCAGTATTTCTCTTGTTCAATTTTTTCCCCTAGTTTCTTCTAGCATAATTTTCCTTTGGTTTGACCAGTTGAACTTGAATGGCTTAGAACTTAAAATGAGTGTCCACTCTTAGAAAAATGGTACTTGGGAAATGCAATCCAAGAAAAGGCAAAATTTTAACTGAAGTGGCTTGACAAAGATATGTCACTTGACTTCCCTCAGTGTGACAGTGTCTCCCATATCAATCTGTAGGTTAATGACTTCTCTTGGCTGTAGCACATGATCAAGAACGACCCTCATTTGTGCTTGGGGAAGCATAGTAAAACCACAGCAGTCTTCTCTCTACTTTCAATTCATCACTTTAAGATTCCAGCTCTACTCCCACTGTAGAGGAAAATTTATTTTCTTCTGTTTAGCATGGGCAGCCACAATATGAGAAGAGTTGTAATTCGTGCAGAATTATGAAAATACTTATCAAAAATAATAAAAAAGAACATACAGGAATACTGCATAGGGTGATAGAAGACTTATGAAATTTGACTTTTCCACTCAGAAATTGTATCATCTTAAAAAAATTATGACACAAGAACTCTAACAGTTTTCTTTAATACTGGGGAAATAATGTAACTGGTATGTTTCTTATCAGCATTAATTATGCAATTTTTGAGGCTCCCTTTGCATGGAATATGCTAAATAATTAATTACATATTAATCATTATTTGTCCAAAAACATAATCCCTAAATTCCTCTATTTTTAAGAGTATCCCATGACCTAGTCCTGAAAAACAGGTGAATACTGGTGATTAATTTTCTCTATGCTTTTATTATCATCCATTCATTTTGACATTGCACTCTAGGACCATGAAAACCTCTATCAAACTCTGCTTTAAACTACAAGCTATAAAGAATTAGTGGTGAATCATGAAGTCCCTTATTAAGTTACAGCAATCATTTTAAAAACTAGAATAAAATGCAAATAAAAAACAATAATTTACATGGCAATGTTTCCTGAATATTTTGTAGTACCTATAAAAGATGAAATTGGAGACTTAGATTTTAAAGACATTTGACTTCCTTATATAGGAGTTATTATAATATGGTAGGAAATAGGTTGTTACTTTTTCAAAAAACAAGTGACCTGATGAAAGCATAATGTTGATAATGTTGATATTGGCAGATTGTAAGAATATTATAGTTAAAAGACCCTTGCAGGTGTAGGGTCTTGAAAAGAAAAAGTCTTGAATCTATGTTTTGATACTGAAGGCAAAGAAGGCATGAGAATTCTGAGTGGTATTTCCTTAAAGGAAAGGGACATGGCTGCAAATCATATTAGCAATTACTTTCAAAGTGCAGAACTACTGTGACTACCCCAGTCAGTATGGGAAAGCATTGATTTTTTTTTTTCTATCAAGTTGGTAAAATGTCTAGGTAGACAGAGTTCTGCTGAAGCCTTAGTAGAAATGAGAGGTATGAGAATTGCAGTGAGACAGCTTGATTTTAAATTGGAGTTTGGATAGTGTCTTAATCAACAAAGTGTAAGAGACACTGCTTTTAGAATGATGATCATAACGGTTACACATACAGGAAGACTAGAGAACAGATCAATTCTGAAAATGGAGTCTGGTGCTACTTCTCAGGAGGGTGACTTTGAGAATCAGTTGAGATCACCCAATTTAAGGAAATTAGCAGTCAAGTCACAGGATACCTATCTGCTTGCAAGGGAATCTGTACATCCTGAAAGACTGCAATCTCAAAGGCTTCTATCTTTGAATAAAATACCTAGAAGAGATGTTTACTCAAATTTTAGCTTCTGTTTATCTGGAGTTTTCTCTATTAACCTGGGGTGCATTTATTCTATACATTTTATATGGTATGTCTTTATAATGCAAGTTCTTATTCAGAAAGCACTTGAAATTTATGTCTTCCTTACAAAGCTAACACCCATGGGTTTGCCTCGGTGTAAGTTTTGCAAAAATTACAAACTGAATCAAGTATATACTTAATAAGTTCTTTGTGATAAAAGCCATCTTGTAAATATTTTATCTTACAAAATAAACACACTGTGTGTTTATCCCATGTCTTGGTAGTGGGTCAAATTTGAACATAGACCCAGATTCTGTTGAAGAAATACCACTGCTATGAAAAGGTTAAGATATATTTTTCAGTAACTGTTGCTCTAAAAATATGCCTGCTTTGCATATAGTGAGACTAATGATTTCCTTTCCTCTGTGATTGGGTTTGCATGGTCATACCAGTCAGGAAATCCAAAGAAATCACAGCCAAAGGGAAGGCAAGTTCAGCCAAGCTTTGTTATGTACAAGTGTTATGTGGGATCATGAGCCCACAGCATATCTTACCTGCCTCTTCAGACACTGGGGAGAACACAGAAACGTAGGGAAACGGATCTTTATTCCAGTTTAGTCTTTCTTTGGTATGCCTACCATAGGTCATAATTTGGAGAAAATAAGGTACTTTTTCTGTTTATACTAGGGTAGCTGGTATTTGTTGCTGCTCTTAAAAGGCTGATAAGTCTGTTGAAAAGCAACAATCCTTAACTATCACCACTTCTAAAAATATTCAATCTCACGATATATTAGTAACATTTGATATCCAGATAAATGACAAAGTGAGATCTATGACTACTAGTTAAACCCCACTTCACTTGAAAAAACATCTATTTTCTATTCTAATCATCACCTTAAGAAGTTCTTTTGCGAACACATGCAGCATGAAAGTTCAAATATTTTGATAACTTTTCCCTTTTACTGGTAACTGGGACAAAATCAAAAATTCTAGATTTAAAAGGGCCTGTAAAAGATTTTACTCAAGAAGATATATATGCAAATGAATATAAAGAGAACAGTTAAAATAAGTATTGCTTCTTTATTCTCTAGGCATTAATTAAAAAAGAACCAGTTCAAAACCAAGTTACCAAGATCACTGACTTTAAACAAAGGATGAGAAAAGAAACTTGATTTGATGTCACTATAAAGGCAACAAATTTCCAACAGCAGTTACGCTTTTGTATAAATTTAAATTATATAGCATCAGCTTATAGATTATTAATCAAACAGAAATATTGAGCTGAAGTTTTTCCTGCATAATTAAAATTTTACTTTGCATAATTTGCCATTTACACTTTATCCGCAGCTGCAGTCTCATTGATATAAAAGAAATGTCAACTTCAAAGTTGCCATCCTTGCAAATTATAAATTCAGCTTTGTGGATTAATGTTTTAAGTGTCCTATTTTTAATATAATTAAATGTGAATGAACCCTGTTAAGGAGGCGATCAAATAGAAATATTTTTCTCAAAGATGTGCAAGAATAAATTACCTGAAAAATTTAAATCTGCGTTTTTCAATACATATATAGAAATGAAACATGGACTAACTGAACCTATATTTAATAAGTTTTAAATATGTAATTTAAAAATACAGAAAATAATAACAGTTATAATAACTGTAATTCTTTTTCAAAATGTACTTCACTGCTTTGGGTGAAATTTATTAAAATCTTTATCTTTCATTTGACAGAAATTCATTACATTATTTCCTTACTCAAAAATTATAGAACATGAAGTTTGTATGTTTGAGAGGGGATAACTTTTAAAAAAGAAATCCTCATATATAATAAAAAGTGGATAAAACACAAACTGACAGCTTTGGAGGGTGAACACAGGCAGGATTTTCTAAAAAGAGACAAAATTTGGACTAACAGGGTA
This sequence comes from Cuniculus paca, assembly GCA_004365215.1. Classification (NCBI taxonomy): domain Eukaryota; kingdom Metazoa; phylum Chordata; class Mammalia; order Rodentia; family Cuniculidae; genus Cuniculus; species Cuniculus paca. Next base: position 27,819 of record RJWT010000913.1, read on the forward strand.
GAAAACCCCCATTTGATGAGTGATTTTCCCTTAGTGTATCTTCAGTTGCAGTGGAAATAAGTTAAAAATAATTTGGAGTCAGAAGAACCAAGTGAAGGAGCTCTAGGCTAAGAAGCACTATCAAAGAGTAAGGGGCAGAAAGGAAAGATCCAGGCCAGAGAAATCATTACTTTGGCACATAAGCTGAGTTCAGTTCGTGATTGCCCACTGGACCATTTATGGGGTACGTGAACGAATAGCAGCCTGAAATTTAAGCTTAAAGAAACACATTACCTGTTAAAATCAAAAGCATCATCAATCCTTGGGGAAACACAAATAAACCAGAATAAAGATTCCGTATAGCATAATACTCATTATGCCCAGGATGTAATTTGAAATTACTCAGTATAGAAAGTGCAAAAATTGACCCAATCTCCAAGTAAAGGATATGTAGATATGAATATGTATGGCTCAGAGGTTTAAATTTTACAAGGCTTAAAAGGAAGCTCATATAGGTATGTTCTGCAAGATAAATTAAAATCACACTTAAAAATTAATGAAAATAGGACCTTAGCAAAGATGTAGATAATACAAAAAAATTAGGTAAAATGTTACAATGGAATTAACGAAATATCTGAAATTAAATCACCAGGTGAGCTTGATAGTAGAATGGAGATGAAATAAGAAAAGGGTCTGTGAAAGTACACACTTATCAATATATCTTATTAAATCAAAAGACAAGAGAAGAAAAAAGATTTTAAAAGTTGAACAAAGACTAGAGGAACTGTGAGACAAAGTCAAAAGTTCTAACTAGAAAATTTAGCTGCCAAAACAGCGGAAAAAAGAAATGGAGCTGAAGAACGGCTCAAAAAATAATGACTTAACACTTTTTCATTAAATGATGTTAGATTTAATAATTTAGCAAATGACATGTAAGACAATTTCAGAGGGCGTTTTAGAGATACTTATTTTTTTCAAAGCCAAAAAACAATAAAATTTAAAATTAGTCAAAGGAAATAACATGGTATGGTAAAAGAATAATAATTTGAATGAATACCAACTTGTCAGCAGAAAGTATAAAAACCAGAAGAGGGAGTAAAAATATTTACTTATGAAGCTAAAATACTATTACTACCACTGATAATAAATTTTTACCACATAGTTTAAAATCCAGTGAAATATATTTTAAAAATAAATATGAAATACATTTTTAGATAGTGACAAAGAAGGAAATACATTTCCATAGATCTACACCAGAAAATTGCTTCCAAAAACAAGCAAGGTCATCAGACCAAAGAGAAATCAGGAAATTAAATCACATTACTAGCATATTGAAAGTATGGACAGCACGATGGACCAACATGAGGACAGAATTTCAAAACTAGAAGACGATGCCTCCAAAGACCAACTATTCAGAGACACTTTAAAAACAGTAAGAGAAAGTGAAAATTTGATCCAATGACTGCTAGATGGTGCAAAGAAGACTAACCTAAGGATAACTGGAACAAGTGAAAAAATCAGAGGACATCATGAGTGGCATAAAAAAATATGTTCACGAAAATAATGGCAGAACATTTCCCAAATATACATACAGAAAGATACAAACACACAGATAAATGATGCATACAGAACACCAAATAGCCATGACCTGAAGAAAGCCCTTGAGCTACATTATGCAGGGATAAATTCATAAAATTGTTAGAGACAGGCAATGAATTACATACAAAGTCAGACCCATTAGAATGCCAGCAGACTTCTCTACACAAAATTTAAAGGCCAGAAGGATTTAGAGTAAAGTGTTTCAAGCCCTATAAGATAACAACTTCCAACCCTGACTTATGTATCCCCCAAAACGTTCCTTTAGAATTGATGGAGAAATATGGTATTCCCATGACAAGGAGTACCTCAAGAAATTCATGAGCACTCAACTAGTATTACACAAAATTCTCTAAAATGTTCTAGAAGGGGACAATGAAGCCAGTAATGTCAGTAAATCAAACAGAATGAATACACATGGTGGGACGAGCAGCTAAGCAACAGGGAAAGATGAAAAAATCAGCAACATGAAAACAATGCAGTGACAGGAATGAGTTAGTACCTCTCAGTAATAACTTTCAATGTGAGTAGTCTCAATTCCTCAATCAAAAGACCCAGATTTGCCAAATGGATCAAGAAAGAAAAGAAAACAATAATATGCAGTATATAAGAAACACATTTAATTTAAAAAGATACAGAAATTAACAGATTAAAAATATTCTATTACGTGAGAACTCAGAAAAAGGCAGAGGTTGCTATCCTAATGTTAAACAAAGTGAATTTGAAGCTGTTACTGATCAGAAGAGACAAAGAATGTCACTACGTATTAGCTAAGGAAACAATTCGACAGGAGAAGTTAACAATTATAAATATATATTCACCAACTACTGGCACACCCAACTTCATAAAATAAACATTAATGGAAATGAAAACTCACATAAATGCCAATACAATAGTAATGGGGGACCTCCCTACTGCATTCTCACAAATGGGCAGATCTTCTAGACAACAAAAAACAAACAAACAAACAAACAAAAAACAACAAAGAGATATCAGAAGAAAAATCAAACCCTCAAACAAAGAGACTTAATAAATATCTACAGAGTGTTCCATTCAAGAACAACAGAATGCATTCTACTCACCCACACATGGGACTATCTGCAAAATAGACCCCACAGTAATCAAGAAAGCACACTTAAATACATGCAAAAGAAGCAAAAGTATCCCATAGATATTATCAGATCCTAGTGCAATGAAACTAGAAGTCCAAGGCAAAAGAAATCACATAAACTATCAAAACACATGGAAGTTAAACAGTGCACTCTTGAATAGTTAATGAGTCACAGATGAAATTAAACAATAAACTAGAGTGTTCCTACAATCAAATGATAATGTCAGTAAAACATATCTTAACCTATGGAAAACAATGCAACAATCCTGAAAGGGAAGTTCACAGAAGTGAACTTTCACATCAGGAAAACAGAACAAGTTCACATATATAACCTAATGATGAACTTTGTGGTTCTAGAAAAACAAGAACAATCCAAACCCAAAGCTAATGCAAGGCAGGAAATTATGATTAGGGCACACATCAATGAAATTGAGACTATAAAAGCAGTACAAACAGTCAATGAATCAAAGAGTTGATTCTTAGATTAAACAAAGTAGACAAACCCTTAGCTAATCTTACCAAAATAAGGAAAAAGACCCAAATCCATGCAATTAGAAATAAGTGAATTCACAATGGATTCTGTTGAAATCCAGAAGATTATCACTAACTTTTGTGAGACTCTGTACTCTAAAAAAATGCAATATTCACAGAAAATGAATAAGTTTGCAGATATATATGAACTACTAAAACTGAATCAAGAAGATATAAAAATCTTGAATAAGCCAGTAACAGTCAGTGAAATTAAAGAAGTAATAAAAAACTACAACTTAGAAAAACCCTGGTCCTAGTGGATTCACTGCCGAATTGCACAAGAACTTTAGAGAAGATCTAACATCAGTACTCCTCAAACTGTTTAATAAAATCGAAAGAGAAGCAGTACTCTCAAGGTCATTCCGGTAAGCAAGCATTACCCTCACTCCAAAATCAGAATAGAACCCAAACCAAAACAAGAACTACAGGCTAACTTCTTTAATAAACACAGATGGGAACATCTGCAATAAGATACCAGCAAACAGAATGCAGCAAATTATCAGAAAGATCATGCATCATGACCAAGTAGGATTCATTTCAGGGATGCAGGGATGGTTCAACATACACAAATTAACAAATGTAATACACTGTGTAAACAGAAACAAGGACAAAAGTCACATGATTACCTCAATAGACACAGAAAAAGCATTTGACAAAATCCAATATCCATTTGTAAAAAAACACTCAAGAAAATAGGAATAAATGATCTTTATGTCAACTGGATAAGAGCAATCTATGACAAACTAGCAGCCAAAAACATTCTAAGTGGAGAAAAGCTGAAAGTTTTCCTTTTAATATCAGGAACAAGACAGAATGTCTGCTATAACCACTTCTGTTTAACATACTCTTGAAACATTAACTAGAACACTAAGACAGAAAAAAAAACATACAGATAAGGAAAGAAGTTAAATTATTTGCTGATGACATGATCCTACACAGAGAAGGTCATAAAACTCTAACAAAAGACTCATAGTACTAATACTCAAATTTAGCAGTGTAGCAGGATACAAAGTCAACACTCAAAAATCAATAGCACTCATGTACACCAATAACAAATTCACTGAGAAGGAAATTAGGGAATCAATGACCTTCACAATAGCATCAAGAAAAATGAAATACTTAATAATTAACCTAACAAAGGAAGTAAAAGACCTGTATAATACATAACTATAGTACTCTGAAAGGGAGAATCAAGAAGATACCAGAAAATGGAGAAGTATCTCCTGTTCTTGGATAGGCAGAACTAATATATGCAAAATGGCCATACTTCTGAAACTGTTATATAGATTTAATACAATTCTAATTCAAATACCAATAACATGCCTTATGGAACTGGACAATACAATCCTGAAACGGAACCAAAAGAGACCTAGAATAGTCCAAGTAATTCTAGGCAACAAGGGAAAGACAGGGGGCATCACAATCCCAGATATCAAGATATACTACAAAGCTACTGTGATTAAAAAAAAACAAACAAAAAAACATGGTATTAGGAAAAAAAAAAGAATTGTGGATTAATGAAATAGAATTGAAAGTACAGAAACAAATTCAGGCACACTCAGCTATGTTGTTTTTGAAAAAGATCCAAATCCCATTGCAAGAGGAAAGATAGTCTTTTTAACAAATGTTGCTGGGAACACTGACTACCCACATTTCAAAGGCTGAACATAGACCCTATCTCTCATCATGCACTAAACCAAAATCAAAATGAATCAAAGATCTAAACGAATAGGACAGAAACACTTAATAAGTTGGAAGACAAAAGAAGTAAAACTCTTGAAGACGTAGTTGTGGGTAGAGACTTTTTGAACAAAACCACAATTGCACAAGAAATAATACCAAAAATCAACAACTGTAGTAAAAGAAATCAGTGAAAGAAACCACAAAGACAGTGAAGATATAACATACAATGGGAAAAAAATTTCAGCTACTCCTCCAGCAAAACATTATTAACCAGAATATATAAAGAACTAAAAAAAATTACCCCCCCTCCTAAATTTAGAGAACCGATGTAAAAATGGGCATCTGAAACAAATAGACACTTCGCAGGTGAATAAATACAAGTGGACAATAAATACATGAACAAAAAATGTTCAACATCACTGGTTATTCAAGAAATGCAAATTAAAACAATACCTTGAATTCATCTCACCCCAGAAAGAATGGCTACCATCAAGAAATTTATCAATAACAAATGCTGGCTAGGCAGTTTGAGAAAATGAACTCTTCTCCATTGTTGATGAGACTGTAAAGTGATACAACCACTATGGAAATCAATGTAGAATTCCTCAAAAAACTAAAAGTGGAAATTGCATTTGGCCTAGTTATTCCATTTCCAGGTCTCTTCCCAAAGATGTTGAAGACATCATACCACATAACTATGTTTATTTATTTTTTTATTTAAGAGAAAAAAAGAAAATAAAAACAAACAGCAAAAGAGACAGACAAACAACAGCAACAACAAACCCAAAACAATAACAGTAGAGGTTTACAAAACAAGATGGTAACAATTTAACAGTGGTTGTAATATTGCATATTGTTACCTTCAAAAGGGTTGCTTAGATTACCAGATATAGACATACAAAATTGATCTAATCATATGCTTATTAACTGTTCTTTTCAAGAACTAATACAATTTGTATAGTCATTTTCACTGCCATATATATATATATATATATATATATATATATATATATACAAATTCATGTCTTTTTCTTTTTCCCTTCTTTCCCCTATCTCAGTTACTTTTATTCTTTGAGCAGTTTCTTACACTTACACAATATTTATTGTAGATTTTGGATTGTATTTACTCTTTCAGTTTCTTACACTAGGGAGACAATATGGTATTTACATGAGTTTGATTTATTTCAATTATGAGTATGGTCTCAAGTCATGTCCATTTACTTATAAAAGCCTCGATGCAATCTTTCTTAATAGCTGAGTAGTACTCCACTGTATAAAAATACTACATCTTTTTTATGCATTCCTCAATTGATGGGCATTTGGGTTGTTTTCAAGATTTGGCTAGTACAAATTGAGCTGCTATAAACATGGGTGCACATATATCACTGTGATATGATGTTTTCAATTCTTCTGGGAAACTACCCATGAGCAGGTTAGCTGGGTCAAAAGGAATCTCTAATCCTAGCTTTTTGAGGAATCTCCACACTGATTCCCACAGTGGTTGTACCAACGTTCATTCCCATCAACAATACAGAAGAGTTCCTTTTCCCCATAGCTACTCCAGCATTTGTTATTGGTGGATTTCTTGATCTTGCCCATTTTTCTGGAGACAAATGGAATCTCAGTGTTGTTTTGATTTGTATTTCTTGAGTGATCATTGATGTTGAATTTTTTCACATATTTATTGCATTTCATGTAAGAAGTGTGTATTCATCTCAGATGCCCATTTTTGGATTGGGTCTTTGAATTTTGGGGGACTGATTTTTTTAAAATTCATTATATGTTCTAGATTGAAGTCCTTTGTCTGAGGGGCAGTTGGCCAAGATATTTTCCCAATTCATGGGTTTTCTTTTCACTCCATTGGAGATTTCTCTTGACATGCAAAAACTTTTCAATAAGACGAGATTCTAGTTGTTGATTCTGGGAAGTATTTCCCATGCAGTTTGATTTTTGTTCATGAACTCTCTGCCTAGACCTATGTCACTGAGATTTCTACCTGCATTGTCTTCCAGCAGATTTAGTGTTTTTACTTTAATATTTACATCTGTGATCCATTTTAACTTTAGCTTACTGCATGGTGATAGACATGGGTCTAGTTTTAGTTTTCAGCATATGGAAAGCCAGTTTTTCCAACATTACTTGTTAAAGAGGCTAATCTACTTCCAGATGAAGTAGCTGAGTGTGTTTGTAGTTGTGATTGTATCTTCTAATCTATTCCATTGATCTTCAAGTAATTTTTTATTCCAGTATCATGCTGATTTTATCACAGTAGCTTTGTAGTATAATTTCAAGTTAGGAATTGTAATGCCTCCTGCCACGGCTTTGTTGCCCAGAATTGCCTTTGCTATTCTAGGTCTCTTCTTGTTCCAGATAAATTTTAGGAAAGATTTCTCTAGATCTGTCAGGTATGTAAATGGTGTTTTGATTGGAATCGCATTAAATATATATAAAAATTTTGGGAGAATGGCCATTTTCACAATGTTTGTTCTTCCTATCCATGAACAGGGAATGTCTTCATTTTCTGAAATCCTCTTCAATTTCTTTTTTCAGAGTACTGTAATTTTCACTGTATAGATTTTTTACTTTCTTTGTTAGATTGATTCCTAGGTATTTCTTTTTTTTTGGATGTTATAGTGAAGGGTATGGTTTCCCTTATTTCTCTCTCAGTGAGTTTGCTGTGTACAGGAATGCTATTGATTTTTAAGTGTTGACCTTGTATCCAGCTACATTACTGAATTTGGTTATTACATCTAGAAGTTTTTCAATGGAGTTTTGTGGGTCTTCTTCATATCATCTGCAAATAATAATTTAAATTGTTTCTTCCTATCCTTATTCCTTTTATTTCTCTGTCTTATCTAATTGCTCTATGTAATGTTTCCAGAACTATATGGAATAGGAGTGGTGATAATGGACATTCTTGTCTTGTTCCTGATTTTAGGTTGAGAGTTTTTAGTTTTTGTCCATTTAGTAAGATGTTGGCTGCTGATTTATCATATATGGCTTTCATCAGTTTGAAGTAAAGACCATCTATTCCAGTTTTCTGTAGGGTTTCTAATCATGAATGAGTGTTGGATTTTGTTGAAAGTTTTTTCTGTGTCTATTGAGATAATCATGTGATTCTCATCTTTGGCTCTATTGATATGATGTACTATGTTTATTTATTTGCATATGTTGAACTACCCCTGCATTCCTGGGATGAATCCCACTTGGTCATGGTGTATAATCTTCTTGATGACTTGCTGCATTCTGTTTGCCAGTATTTTATTAAGAATTTTTGCATCGATGTTCATTAGGGAGATTGACCTGTAATTCTCTTTTTTGGTTGGGTCTTTCTCTGGTTTTGGTATTAGGGTGATACTTGCTTCCAGGAATGAGTTAGGGAGACTTGCTTCCCTTTCAATTTCCTCAAAGAGTTTGAGGAGTACCTGCACTAAGTCTTCCTAAATTTCTTGTAGAATTCAGCAGTGAATCCATCAGGAACTGGGCTTTTCTTTGTTCTTAAGGTTCTAGTTACATTTCCAATTTCATTAACTTAAATTGGTTTATTCAGCAATTTTACATCTTCTTGATTCAGCTTTGGTAATTCATATGTTTCTAGGAATCTGTCCATTTATTCTGTGTTATTGAACCTATAAGAGTAAAGGTTTTCAAAGTAGGTATTGATAATCTTCTGTATTTCCAGAGGGTCTGTAGTGATTTCACCCTTTTCATTTCTTATTACATGGATTTGAGTTTTTTCTTTACTCTTTTTGATAAGGTTGGCTAGGGGTTTATCAATTTTATTTATTCTTTCAAAGAACCAACTCTTTGATTCATTAATTCTTGGTATTGTTTTCTCAGTTTCAATTGCATTAATTCTGCTCTGATCTTTATAATTTCCTCCCTTCTTTGGGCTTTGGGCTTGACTTGCTCTACTTTTTCTAGAAGTTTGAGGTGCAACATTAGGTTGTTTATTTGTGTTTGTTCCATATTGCTGATGTGGGAGTTTACTGCTATACTTTTCCCTCTAAGGAATGTTTTCATTGTGTTCCACAGGTTCTGGTAAAGTTGTATTTGCATTTTTGTTCAATTGTAGATATTGTTTAATTTCTTCTTTAATTTCTTTATGACCCATTGGTTGTTTAGGAGAGTGTTAATTTCTATGTGTTTATGGGGTTCTTGTGGGTTTTTCAGTCATTAATTTCCAATTTTATCGTGCTACGGTCAGATAATATGCATTGGGTTATTTCAATTCCTTTGCATTTGCTTAAGCATGTTCTGTGGGCTAGTATATGATCTATTTTAGAGAATAACCCATGTGCAGCTGAGAAGAATGTGTATTCTGATGTTGCTGGGTGGAACACTCAGTATACATCTACTAGGTCCATTTGTTCACAAGTTTTATTCTGTTCTGTCATTTCTTTGCTGATTTTTTGTTTGGTTGATCTGCCTTGTTGTGACAATGGGGTGTTAAGGTCTCCTGTTATAACTGTATTACTGCTTATTTGATTTTTCATGTCTATTAAGATTTATCTTACATAGTTGGGTGCTCTCATATTTGCTGCATACTTATTTGTGGTTGTAATCTCTTCCTCTTCACGTTTTCCCCTACCAAGTATGTTGTAACCTTCTTTATCTCTTTTGATCACTCTTGAAGTTCACATTGTCTGCAAACAGAATAGTAACCTCTTCTTTTTTCTGGGCTCTTGTTGCATGGTGTATTATTTTCCATCCTTTGACTTTTAGTCTGTGAATTTCCTATTGAATTAATTGTGTTTCTAATACACAGCATATTGTTGGGCTTTGTTTCTTAGTCCACTCTGCCAGTCTGTTTCTTCTTATTGGTGAGTTGAGACCATTTACACTGATGGATATAACTGATATGTATTGACTTATTCCTCTCGGATTAATTTTCTGTTGTTGGTTTTCTAATTTTTCCGTTTAATTGTTGCCATGCTTAGTGGTTTCCTTCTGCTGTTGCTCTTGAAATTGTAGTTATCTTTGTCTTCCTAGCATATCTTTCAGTACTCTTTGTAGTGTTGGTTTGGTGCTCATGAATTTCTTCAGTTGTTCTTTGTCATGGAAGTATCTTATTTCTCCATCAATTTTCAAAGATAGCTTTGCAGGGAACATCAATCTGGGTTAGAAGTTGTTTCCTTTCAGGACTTGAAATACTTCACTCCTAGCTCTTCTTGACTTGAAGGTTTGTGTTGAGAAGTCTGCTATGATTCTGATAGGCTTTCCTTGTGCTGAATTTCTGATATCCTAATTATTGCATGTCTGGGTGGGGATTTATTTTGGTTATGGCTAATTGGGGTTCTATATGGCTCACTTATCTGCAAATCAGATTGTTTTCCCATGTTTGGAAAATTTTCTGCTGTTATTTCTGTAAATAGTCTTTATATGTCATTTGTGTTGACCCCTGCTTTTTCACTGACACCTATTAATCTTATATTGTTTCTCTTTGCATCATCTTGCAGCTGTTGAATTGTTGTTGACTGGTTCCTTATTATTTTTAAGAGTTCTTTTCTTTCATGATCATAAGATTCCATTCTGTCTTCAAGGTCGGAGAGTCTATCTTCTGCTTCATTCAAGCAGTTTTGCCAGCTTTCAATGGAATTTTAGTTTTCTGAATATCCCTTTGAATCTGTTTCATGCATTCTAAATCTGTCTTATATTGTTCATTCAAGGTTTCCATCATTTTCTTATGTTCCTCTATTTTTTTATCTAGATCTTCTTTAGATACACTAAACATTTCTTTCATAATGTTTGTCATTTCTTTTTTTACCTTCAAGATTATCTCTTATATTATTTCCTCTATAGCTTCATGGAGTTGTTTCTTTACTTCAGTTGCTGTCATTTCAGAAAGTTCAGTTTTGTGATTTCCACTGTTTTTCATTTCAGTGTCTCCAGGCTTTGTTCTCAGTGCGCTGGAGGACTGAGATTGCATCTTGCTCTTTCATTTTGTCATTTTCCTCTAGGACCTCTGTGACTGGGCAGACATCCTCCTGATGGATTCTACTGGTACGCTGTGCTGGGCAGTGCTTCAACCCTCCGGTATCATTATGGCCAACTGGGGCACACCCCTAAACTACCATACCTTGGCCTTCTATTTTGTGACCTTAAGCCTGGCCAGGCGTTCCCCTGATGGATTGTGCTGGGTTACACTGAGACAATGGACTAGGCAGAGTTCAGATCCTCCATGCAGCTAGCAGGGATGCACACTTGGAATGTGGCTCTATGGCCTTCCACCTGGTTGGGTGGAGTTTAGAACCTCTGGGACCCAGGTAGCCAGCCGGGCAACACCTCTGGCATATGGTTCCAGTGTCTTGCTCTTGGTTGGATGGAGTTCTGAGCCTTCAGGACCCATGTGACTAGCTGGGATGCACCCCTGGACTAGGACACTGGGGCCTTGTGCTCTGATGGGCAGAGCTCAAATTCTCCTGGACTCACTGGTTGCTCCCAGATGGGCAGCTCTGGGGCTCTGGCCTGGGTTGGACTCTGTACCTTTGTGTCCTGTGAGGCTGGCCAGGCTTTCCTCTGATGGACTATGCTGGGATGCTGGGCTGGGCAGAGCTCAGATCCTCTATGCAGCTAGCACAGATGCACCCCCGGAGTGTGGTGCAGGGGCCTCGCGCCTGGCAGGGTGGAGTTCAGTACTACCAGGACTCGGGTGGCTAGTCTGGATGCACCCCTGGAGTATGGTGCTGTCAGAGGCGTTCCACTAGGATGCAATGAGTTCAGAGCCTCTGGACCACATGGCTAGCCTGAGCATGTAGATACCTATGTTTACAGCAATGTAATGCATGAAGACTAAATCTTGAAAACATTGTATGCATCCACCAACAGATAAATGGATAAAAAGTGTGAGTTTTATACAAAATGAAACAGTACTTTCCTATAAAATTGATAAACAAGTCATTTTTAAGAAAATGGATGCACCCTGGTCCATAATGTTAAGTAATTTAGACACACAAGCTTAAATATTGCATGGTTTCTCTTATGAGAGAAACACTCTTCTCTCTCTCTCTCTCTCTCTTTCTCTCTCTCTCTGTAAATGATGTATAATGGGGAAAAAGCAAAAGTACAAATAAAAAAGGTATTCTAATCCTTCTAATCCAGTGTGGACAATCTATCTAAAATATAATTTGACTTAGTAAATTGACTTACATATTTTATATGTTCTTTTGTTTTTTAGTGTGGTTTTCAATCTGTATGTATGATAATTAAATTTATAAGTTCTTATAAGGTAAATAAAAGAATCTGATGCTGGAAAGATAAAAGACATTTCTGAGTTTTACAGAAGTTCATTACTAAGAGTTTGCTTTGGACTTGAACTTCTAAACAATGCTGGAACTGTTGAGAATTTGTATTGTGTTACATGGAATTATGAACTTCCCATTGTCTGCACTTGGAGATTAGTATATTTTGAGATGAAGCATTTGGTATGAAGTTGAAAGGGTTGGGTGGTTAAGGTGGAATATCAATGTGATTGGCTTTGGTAGACACACTGGGGACTCATGTAGCACAGTTCTTGATGTGTCTGGATGCATCATGGAGATGTTGTTTTGGGGTGTATGACTGACCTCTTGACCCTTCAGTTCTGGTACTCATCTCCAGCTGTGCTTCTTGGGCACTGTGATGTAAGATGTTTTGCTCTGCCAGGTCCTTCTGATATCATGTATCTGCTTTGGAGCCAGCCAATCATGAATGAAAACTGTGAGCATTTTAAATCTCCCCTTCTTTGAGTTGTGAGTGTTAGCATTTGTGCTTCATTGACAAGAAAGATAATACACAATGTAAACTCAAATGTAAAGTTAAGGGGATATTAAGGACAAGGGCAAAATTACTATGATACAGAAAAGGAAAACACTAGCAAAAATTGATAGAATAAAAAGCTTCTTTGGTATAAAGATTGAGATTAAAACACTTAACAGAAGCCATGGCACTTACAAATCATTAATATCAGAAACAAAAGATCTTTTTGATATTAAAAGAATAATGAAGTAATATTACAAACAACTTTATCAAAAAACAACTGACAACATAAATGTAATTAAAATTATTTGAAAGATAAAAACTGGCAAGAATAATTAAAAAGAAATAGATACCTGTATAACCCCACATTAATATAAACTGAAATAATGGCTAAACACTAACAGATTCAACTGGCTCTATAGTTAAATTATGCCAAACACTGGAAGAAAATATAAAAGAATATATCACAATTTATTTAAAACATCAACACTACTGAGATAGCAGAAACATATTACACATACACACACTAAGCATATGTGTACCTAATCTTAATGAATCAACTGGTTTCATTTAGAAATGCAAGATTCCTTTAATATATGAAAATTCTTCATTGTGATTCACCACATTTAAAACATAAGAAACAATATTCTTGTGATCTTTTCAACAAATGCATAAATGCTAAATGTGTTTGATAAATTTAACCTGATACTGAAAACTTTCAGCAAAGTATAATGCCTTCAATGTTAAAATAATGTCAATTTTAAAAGTCAATTTAAATTGAAAATCACATTTTGTGATACATTATTATATACTTTCCTTTCAAGCAAAAATAAAACATGGCTATCTCTTCTCACAATTTCTATTCATCATTTTATTAAAAGATTACCCATTACAGTTAAGCAAGGGGAAAGAAAATGCATAAAAAAGAAATATGATAACCTTTACTTTCAGATAAGATTCTTTACATAGAAAATAATCAGAAATCTGTAAAATAACTGTAAGAAGCAATTTTAGCAAAGTCAAAAGATACAAGGTTAATTTAGAAAACTGCAAAACTGTATAACTTTTTTTACAATAGTTCCAAAAATAACATACAGAGAAATAAATTTAGCAAAAGGTATGCAAAACTCATGCACTGAAATCTATAGAACATTGCTTGAAAATGAAAGGAAATGTAAATACACACATATGATATGAGTTGAAATACTCCATCTATTTCAGATATATATTCCTGCAATGTATAAGTTTATTGAAAATTTGATCAAAATGTTAACAGTCTGTCTTGGTTACTTTCTCTTTGCTGAGACAAACACCTGACACCCAAAATTAGGGAAGAAAAGGTTTATTTAGCCTACAGTTTTTGGTGGTTTCAGTCTACAATCAGCTGGCTCCAAGGCAGAGTGGCATGGCACTGGGGCAAAACTTCAAGGCAGCAGCCAGAGCAAAAGAGAAAAGCCTCTTCTCTACCCTTAAATTATACACAGGCCACCCTCCGAAACCTTCAGGGTGGGTGTAACACAAAATGTCCTTGCCGTCTACGGCCATACCACCCTCAGTGCACCCGATCTTGTGTGATCTCAGAAGCTAAGCAGGGTCAGGCCTGGTTAGTACTTGGATGGGAGACAAAATGTCCTTGCCCTCCTTTGCACAGGATGAGGATATTTATAAAGTAAGAACCCTGGCTCCCTGCTGAGTCTCAGTTAAACTTCTAAACTGCTCAAGTTGACACAATGTATCAACCATAACACAGTCTTACTAAGAATAGTTTTTGAAAAATGATTCTAACACTTTACATTTATGCACATTATCTAGAATAAGTAAAGCATTATTTAAAAAGTCAAACCAAGTTTGAAGACCAATAATACTGATTAAAATACTAACCCTAAAACAATAGTAAGGGAAGTAATAGGTTATTTTCCTGAGTCTGTAGCTGCTTCTTCCCATCTGGGATGACTACAAATATTGTGAGCTGTGATTATATTTATTTGAGTGTGAGTGATGGAGAGAAAAGAAATTCTAGTTAATGTGATGGGCTGTCTTGGTTAGTTTTCTCTCATTGTTGAGACAAAATACCCAACACCCAAAATGAAAAGGAAAGGTTTATTTAGCTTGCAGCTTTTAGAAGTTTCAGTCCATACTCAGCTGACTCCAAGGTAGAGTTGCATGGCTGAGGGGCAGCAGTTCATGGAGCCCACAAGAGACAAGAGTGAACAGGGTAAAAAGGAGAAAAAGTATGCCTGCTTTCCTCCCCAGTATTGTATGCCAGTTACCCAGGCTTGGGCTGGTGCAGCACTCACACTGCCAATCCCACTGCTAGACAATGATCCAATCACAAATGCTAGATTCAGTAGCACTTACAATTGCATGAGGTTTTTGGGGGGGGCATTTAAACACAAACCATAACATGGGCCTAATCCCATTCAGTAGACAAGAGTAGTTTTATTTACCTTCCCTCATTTCCGTGGAGAATGGCAAGGAGAGTAGCCTTATTTTAATCTAAGGCAGTAAAGCTGTACTATTCCCGTGATCATCTAAAGTAAGTGACGACGAGACAAAAATAGATAATAAAAGACAGAGAATTAATTTACTCCATTGAAAAGAGCAGTCTTGTATGGGAGGGTCAATATTAAACTTTACACTCCCTCACATACTGAAAACAAGAACATCTGTAAGTGCAGGCAAACATCTGCATATATACCATTTGGATGAGATATTTGCCTGAAATAATTAACTGGAATGCTGGTAAATATTTAGGTAGTAGAAATGAAAATGTAAATTTTATGCTTTGAATTTTAGAGTGTCAGTAGAAATTGAGATGCTACTTAACATTTGTTTTTGAGCTTCAGCTATTCCGTTACTTTTGCACATATACTTTTGTAATTACTTTTTAAATTAGTACAAAATAAAAGACAGAGAGAAAAAAGATCTTGTAATCCAGTACAAGCAACATATATAAAATGTGTACCTTGACTTATTACAGTTATTATATGTTTTTGACGATTAAAGTTTTTTAAAATTTTTTTTTATTTTGAAGAGAATAATCTGGTTTTCATATTGGAATATATGGTACTTTTATAAAGTCATAAATAAATGAGTCTCATGGTGGGAAAATAAAAGGGGGTACAGGGAAAGGAATAAGAAGAATTGAAATACATTATATAAATATACCAATTCTTTACAATGAATGGAATTGTTATGTACTGTGAACATGTACTAACAAAAATCAAAAAATATGCTTCTGTTGTAGAAAAACAATAACAAAAAATCCCAGCATGTGTGTATGTCCAAAAAATATGAAATGTCAACTTTCCAGATTTCAGTGGGATTTCATTTTGTTAGCTTTGCTGTGATATTTTAGTCTTCATTCTGCACATTGATTTCAGAAATCATTATGAATGCATGCTCTTCCAAACTCAAATTGTTCACAGATAATCATTTTAAAACTTGCTCTCTGTACTGATTGAAGTTACTGACAATCTAGTGTCTGAACAGAGACCTGTTAATGATCTCAATTGGTCTTCCTCCAGATTGATCCTAGTCAGCATGTAGGTTGTGGATGTCCACCTTGCTGCATATACAATGAAAATTTTAAAGCGTTTACTATCTCCAAAAAATACATAACCAAATCAAAATGTACTGTATGAACACAGTGAATAGGTAACTATAGCAATTTATTAAAAGAGCTGCTAAGGTTGTTTTGGCACTCCATGAATTTAGGGACTTGATGCAAGAGTTTGGTGTTTGTTTAATGCTATATCAGGAGTGCTCAAAGAGCATTCATTTAAGTAGGACGGCATAGAATGTGATTTGTTTACCTCCTTTGGTAATTGTGAGACTTAGTTAACAACACATATGAGAAACTACACAGAGACACATAGTACCAATGTTAAATTTTGCACACCTCATGTGAACTTCAATAAGTTCTCTTTTTAACTGTTTTTAACCTTTGTTCCCTTCCTTCCTGTTTATTCATTTTCTATTGCTCTGTTTTCACTCCTTTTTTCTCTTCCACCCTGTCTTCATTCTAAAGCCCTTTGATAATGTTAAAATATTTTTTACTTGAAATTTTCACAAAAACAAGTCACGAATTGGATTTGACTGACAGGCAATAATTTTTTGGCAACCCTACTCTCCTGCAAGTCAATCTAATAAAATTTTCTGTGAAAATGAAAAGCTTTTACAATATTCTGCACTATTAATTGCAGTAGTCATATTGGCCTTCAGCCACTGAGCACCTAAAATGGTATTGTAGTAATGAAAGCACTGAATTTGTAGATTTATTTCGTTTTTAAATAGTTTGAATTTAAATAACCACACACAGCTAGAAATTATTGTGCTAAACAGTATAGACAGCCCAGTATTTTGTAAAACTATGTCCTCACCATATTTCTTGATGCTATATATACCTTGTGATATATGCTTGGCCAGAATATGTTGTTTCTCATCCAACTTGATTAAAGTAGATCCCTAAATGTTGTATGCTTATAGCATACTAAGCATGCTTTTTATCTTCTAATTATTGGCATACATTGTGGCTTTATGGTCATCTGGGTAATATGTGATTTACCTACCGCATTGTTTGATCTTCGAAGGCAGAATCCATCTGTGCTTTGTTCACTCACCAAGTCCCCAAGTCTATCAGAGGATTTGTGATGAAATAGACATGTAATGAACATGTGTTCCACGGAATTTGGGAGATTTGTGATCAAAGTGGTCTGTGTTCAAACAATGTGAGAAACACTGAGAAAAAGATAGCATTCTTAGTGACCTTTACACAGTCAGATAGACATAATGAAATTTAAAGATGATTGTATATTACAACATTTCAACCACATTTGAGAGCTTTGTATCTTTCCATGTTGGTTTATAGAATTCTTATTAACATAACCCTAAACACTGATCCTTTATGAAACCCAACTTTGGAAACCCTGGAAGCATAGGTATAAATGTTAGAGGAACAATAATATTTCTTGAAGTCAAAGATTTACAATGGTGACTAGTGTGTATTCTCTACAATATCTCTTGTTCAATATAATTTCCAAGAAAAGTGTCTCTCCCGCGGGATTTAAGGTGGTCATACTTTTTTCTACCTACTGCCATCAAGAAGCGTTTTTCCATTCATTGAATGTAGCCTGGTGAGATGGATTATTTTAGCCAATAGAATACAGTGGGAATAACATTGATACCTATCACGTCCAGAATCTTGCCCTCTTTGGTTGCTCTTGGTGTGAGCAAGCCCGGAATGATTCCCTTCTGGATAAGAGACCATGTGAAAAGGGAGTCATGCCCACAACCAGAAACCAGATACCGCGTAGAAGAGATGTATTATTTGAGCTGTTTCTCCTTATATGATGAGCCCAGATAATACAGAAGAATTTCTAGGGAGGAGCTGTCCAGACTTAAACTACTAACCTGTATGTGTGTTAGCAACTGCATGATTGTTATTTCATCCTGCTAAAGTTATTGTCTTAGTCACTTTCTTCATCCCTGAGACACAATTCCTGACACAACTGAAAAGAGTAGAAGTCTATTTTGGCTCACATCTTCAGTCCATGGTTGGCTGCTTTCAAGGCAGGAAGGGCATGATAAAAGAATTAGGTGAAGGAAAGCTAATCATATCTTGGTGGGTCAGGAAGTAGAGAAGGGAGAAAACAGAGAGGGAAATTTATTTATCCAGGTCATGCCCCTGGTGAACTACCTCCACCAACCAAGTTACACTTCATAACAGCATATCAGCTATGAACCCACAGTTGGAATAATCCATTAGTGAGTCTAACACCCCTGTGATAGAATCATCTTGGAAACATATGAAACTCTGGGGTAATATTTTAGAACCAAACCATAGCAGGTATGGAGTAGTTTGTACACAGCAAAATCTAACTGATACATTTTCAAACACATCATACTATTTATGCTTCAGGAGATGATGTTACAGGATTCTCAGGCATATATATTGTTATGTAATCTTGACTTGCATACTAACTTATTTTTCTAATTATACAAGGCTTGTAAATCAAGAAAAAAATCACTTGGTGGTGTTTGACTTCAGTGCCTAGTTGTATTTTCCACTTCGAACAAAGTCATTCCATCTCTCTTGCTAGAATTGAATAATAAGATTTGGTTCTTTTTCTATTTTCAGAGATATCTCTATTATAAGTGATAATGGCTTTCCATTTGTAATAGTGCTAAAAGTTTACTTAAAAATTAAGGAAAGTGGTAACTTAAAGTTTAAATAGGTAAAAGAAATCCTTTAAGAAAGACTATGATAAAAAGAAGTAACATAACAAAGAATTAGAAAAACATGAGGAACACTGACTTAGAAACTTAGTAGATAGGGCAAAAGTTGATTTTTAGAACAAAATTCAATTATTCATTATATTTGCCAAAATCCTCACCTAACATACAGAATTAGAAACAATCACATTTGGAGTATAACTAAGACCACTTTTAGGTGCTTTGTAGTTTTTGCCTAAGGAAATTCTTTTTGCAGAGTGAAAGTCTAATATTCAGCATCTCCAGGTTTCATGCACTCCTCTTGGTTGCATGATCCCAAGACCTTGACTAGCCCATAAGTCAGTGAGCTCATCGTCACAGAATACAACCACAGAAAATATGAAGGAAAAGATGGCTCAAAATTTGTTGACATTTTCTCTTTGAGAATTATTATCTACATACCTTGTGCTTGAATCTGAAGAGACCATATGGGTGCATTAACAAAGAATACAGTGGGAATAATGTTACCAGTTTAGCACCCAAGTCCTAAGACATTCAAGGCACTGTGGCTTGGAACACTCTTTCTGGGGACCCTGGGCTACCATGTGTGAAATCCAGCAATTGTAATGCCATCATATCATGGCAATTAATCAAGAGTTCTTGGGAAAGTGAGTCTCCCATCCACTTCTTCCAAGGCACCCTGGCATTATCCCTCCAAAGCACAAAGAAGACTTCTTGGATCTTTTCAGACTGAAAACCATTAGGATAACATTTGCAACAGGACACCGTTAGGGGTTGGAAACTTCAAAAAAAAAATGCTATACTGATCCAGGGATGTAGATCAGCAGCACAGTGCCTGCCTGGCAAGAGCAAGGTCTTGGGTTTGATTCCTGATACAAAAACAGCAGCAACAACAACAACAACAAAACAACAAACAAAAAAAAATCCCTCTATCAATTGGACATAGTGCATTGAACTTCTTTGCTATTTGTTTGTAATTTATTTGTGTTTCTATCAGGCAAAGTACTAACACCTCCTCCATGAGGAAATGCATACTGAACTGTTAGCTCAAAAAACTTGTATGTGGTTTGTGCGGAACAAGTGAGAAGGGGTAGGGAGGAGATAGTGACAAGAGACTGGATTTAATGGAATAAAATATTAAGAATGAAGGGTGAAGGGTGCACAAAGGTCTTTCTTACTCTTCTTATTTTTTCAATATATTTGTAAATTTTAAGTTGTTTCCAAATAAAAACTTCTTATGAAGAGAAAAACTGGGGTAAATTCAACAGTCACACACTGAATGGAGCCAAATTCTTTAACCAGCAGCAGTTGAGCATATGGAAATGTAGACGCTTTATTTGAGTCACTTATTAGTCCACAGAGAGATTCATTGGGCTCAAACTCAGAGAACAATTTCAACTGAGACTCTGTGACTTTTTGATCATTCCCTTATAATGTGTTTAAAAACTATCTGGCTATTAGCGCCAAAGGTACAAAGTAGGTATTTAATAATCGCTTATGTTTTCCTTTTACCCAAACAGGCATTGATAGAAACCATTTTCTTTATAGGATCAATTTTACATTTATGTGACTAGTCTACGTTAAGTTGTTCAAAGTGTTGTTGTGCAAAATTTGCATCAAAATGAGGTTGCAGCACAGCATAGTGGCTAAGAGCATAGATTCAGGGGCAAAATTGCCTGGGTTCATATCTCAGTCCTGTCACCTCCTGTCATCAACTTTTGATAAGGCCCTGTGCCTCCTGTAAAACATGAATGACAGAGATGTAGAGCTTTGTGAATTCAATTAAGTTAACATCTATAAAATCCTTATAACAGTGTCTGGAATATAATAAACACTGGAGATAAGCGATTGTACAAAAAAATAAAATTGCCTAGGATGGAAGAAGAGGCCTCATTCCTATGCAGATGTCTGTATCCCACTCAAGGCTGAATGAAAAATAATCTCTTGAGTCTATAACATTTTAACAAGCTCCCTAGAAAATTCTTAGAAACATTAAAGTTTGAAAGCTGTTGCTTTACATATTTGGATCTTTCAAAAACTGACTCCACAGAGGAAGCTAATATAGTAAAGTTCAACTTTACTTTGCATGTCTTTGCCTCAGGTTTGCAAAATCCTCCAAACCTTATGGGAAATTTTTCCCCAAATTAAATTAAACAGACCAATAAAACATGCTTTATAGTGATTAACATCTCAATCCATGATTCTAAATGTTCAGCTTTTCTTTGTCATTTTCTCTGGAATAAATACTGATCGCCATCTGTTTCTGCTTGTCTGAGGTCTGAGTGTAAATGGGACCATCAGATGTTTAGAATACAGTCTTCCTTCCTAAAATACCATTCTAGTCTATATAGTGAGACAGGCTCTAATAAGAAAACACAGATAAATGTTTAGAGAGAAAATATCTATTAAGCATGAGGAATTTTGCAGAATGTGTGTGTGTGAGTGTGTGTGTGTTTCTCAGAAGATAACTTAGAACTGTTGCAGAAAAGTTACCATCTTCCATACTTGTTTTGTCATTGGAGTCAACTTCTGTAGTCAAATTGGTTGCCCTATGTAACATGTGAATGGACTGTAATTTTAGAACGGATTTTCACGTGCAAGATGACCCAGCCCACAGAGGCTGAACAACAGGTTCAACAACTAATTGTAAAAAGGGACAGCACTGCATCACCTTGCTGTCCCTGGGACATAGTGACTTTGTGATTGGAAGACATCAAAAGAAATTGAACTAGGCATTTGCTTTTTTTTTTAATAGATGATAGTTATGACTTTCATAACAGAAAAATAATATTTTAACAATAGAACATAGAAACAATAAAACTATAACAATTGGGTTCACTTGTGCCCCCTCATATTCACATGTTGAAGTTCTAACATTTAATATCGCTTAATGTGATGGTATTCAGAGGCCATGTCTTCCACAAGGTTAGTTAAAATGAAGTCATTAGCACGGAGCCCATTTCAGTGGCTGCTGTCCTCTAAGGAAGGGGAATTTTGAACATGTCTGCACGGAGGCAAAATTATATGGAGACATGCAGAAGACAGCCATCTCCAAGTCAAAGAGAGAGTCTTCAGAATAAACCTGTAGACACCTCGATCATGGACTTCTAGCCTTCAGAAATATGAAGAAATAGACCTGCTTTTCCTTGTGGTACTGGAGACTGAACCCTGAGTCCTCATACTGGGCTACATCTCCAGCACTTTCTAAGTGTGTCTAAGCTGCTTGGTTGGCCAGGTTGGGCACCAGTTTGCAATCCTTCTACCTCAGCCTTCCAGAATGCTGGAGTTACAGATGTGTGCCACCATGCCTGGTTAATTTTGTTAGTCACCCAGTTTATGGTACTTTGTTAAGGTAGACATTGCAGACAAATACAATAGTGATCACAAAACAACACTAGTGTTTTATAGGATTTTAAGTTGTACTGAACACTCATGTGTTCTCTTTGAAATCTATTCTAAAAATACAAAAAAAATGCCTATTCTGAAGGGGGACATTACTAAGAACAACACTATTTTAAAATTAAGTAACTATGGTTTAGAAAGCTTGGTCCATTGGTGTGAAGTCCCATTGTTAAAAAAGTGCTGAAGGGCTGATGTATCACCTATGACTTTGCACTAAATGATCCCATTTATTTTATTGCCCTTTGTTTCTTGAGCCAGAAGCTTCACAGGAACTCAGCTTTATGAAACCCCAAAGAACAAGAGACATTAGATGTAGTGTGTGCCCTGTAGAGTACAACCTGCATACCTGGAAGTCAGTGAGGAGTTGGGTCACTGGGGTCAATTTCTGATAGATGGGCCTTTCCACTGTCTTGGTTGCATCATATTTGGAGCAGAGAGAGCATAGGTAGCTTCAGTTTCCTGGTCTACGTGCTGCCTTTGTCCATCATACAATCCTGTTCCTTCAATAACCCCAGGGTTGGATGGAGTGTGGTGTCATGTGAGTATTTTTGCTGACCGTCAATAACCAGCATGATTGCAAGTGATTTCTTTGCCTAAATATGTCACAACTCAGGCTGTGTTTCAGGTGGATTAATGGAAATGGACTCTGCCCCGTTTTCAGCACTGAGGTGATGGTGCTCTGTATGGGGGCCCAGTGTGTCCACTCGAATTCAATGAGTAGCTTTCAGCACGTGTGAATTGTCTTCCATGTCTCAACAGGTGACACAAACATTCCCAACACTGAAATACATTCTTTTGGGAACCCTTTCCCTTCTTCTTCTTCCCAGGTCATCCAACTTGTATGTTAATGCTTGCTTTCTATCCATTCTTCCTCTTAATACGTTCACAAAGACTTCTATTTTTTTCTACATCTCTAACTTCATGAAATGTGTAACTAAATGATATGATGACACTATACACAAAACAGACTAATACTCAGGAGAATACCCACCAGTTCCGTGCTTATCTAGTAGATAACTGAGATAAGGAAGCAGAAGCTCATTTTTCTGTACCTCTTCTCTAGGACTCTGCTCTAAATGCAGCAGAATTCATTTGTAATAGATCATGCACTACAACTTGTCATAAATGAATTACTATCTCAAAATAATGTCCCATCCTTCCATCTGTTAAAATTTCCATATGTCTTTACTTTTCCTTGGCAATTAAACTGCAGTGTTCTTGAAGGCATTTTTGTCCCTATTACGGATAAGGAAAGCACTACTTTGGACTGATCATTGTATTGCTTCTCCATGTGGCAGTAATACATTTCCACAAACTAAACAACACCAATGTATTTTATAGTTTGGGAGGTCCAAAATCCAACAGGGATTTCATCAAGTTCAACACCAAGGTGGCTGGGGCGGGCTTCGTGGAAGTGGCAGAGAAGAATCTATCTGTCTCTTTATTCAGATTATTGGCAAAATTCAGCTCTGTGCAGTTGCAGGGCTGAGGTCTTGCTGACCATCAGCTGAGGCCATTTCCTGGCTTTCAGGTCTGCCTGCACTCTTCATCTCATCTCCCCCATTCTCCAACTTTGTCACAGTTCATAGAATGAATTTTCTTTTTTCCTTTGCTGCTTTTAATATCATTATGTTAGGACCACCTGGATAATCCAAAATGCTCAATTACTTTAAATATCAGTAATTTGCCACCTTAATTTTCTTCCGCTGTTAAACATATACACCAGTTCTGGTATTGGGATTTGGACATTTTAGAAAATCATTCTGCCAGGGTCACCACACAATTGCAAGGGTGCAGCCCAAGCTGTCGAATCAGACAGTGCTGAACACAAAGTGAGTTCAGTCGCAGAACCAGCACTTCCTTTGGAAGTGTTAAGCCCCTGGCTACTGCAAGCACAAGGAAAAGCCTTGTTTGTGATAGGGCTTTGATCGGAAAAATAAATGGAGACAAAGACTTAAAATATAAACTAGCACCCTGGGCTCCTCCTCTTGACACTAATTGTGGTGCTGTGAAACATCTCCAGAGGAGACCAAACCCTCATACTCAAAATCCTTTTCAATCTGAAGCTCTAATACAGGAACAAACATTAATTTTCTTACGATGCTGCTTAAATATATGTATTTTGTACCATAAATCAAAACTAAATATAGTACAGTCACAGCAAAATTTTTAAAAATAGATTTTTCCCTAAATCTGACTAGGAAGAGTTTGAGGCCTGTGGTGATTCTTGTTCTCTATATTTTGTCCTAGCCAGGCATGTTTGTGTCTCCTATTGATCACCCTGAATAAAATGTAGAGAACGATAAGAAAACACTATTGCTGGAAGTGAGTTCACAGCATGTCACAATATTTTACAAAAGAGACATTACTATGCTGCGAGTATAGGATTAAGGAGAAAGAAGGTAAATTAATCCTGAAAATGAAATGGCCAGAAGGCAGGTAAAGTGGAGATGGGGGAAAGAGAAGGGAACTGGAGAAGAGAAGGGAAGAAAGAAGTATGGGATCCTGTTCCTGAATTTGTGGACTAATGGATGGCCACAACTGTGTCAACTTGTGACTGCCCAAGAAAATGATGATAAGTTTACAGCAAAACTTTGCAAATTTGTTTTAAGAAGAGAATGAGAATGGCATGCATAATATCATTAATTTTGATTAGTTTATTAGAGATTCTATAAAATCAACAACCTGGATGCTAAGGTTTTAGATCCCTAGATAATTATCTTCCCTGTAATGTCAAATTCAAAGCTATGAATCAGTCTTGGTCACTTTTTTCTCGTTGTTGAGACAAAATATCTGATGCCCAAAGTGAAGATAGGAGCGGTTTATTTCTTATAGTTATGGAAGTCTTAGTCCACACTCAACTGGTTCCAAAGCAGGATGGTGTGGCTGGGGGGCAGCTGTTCATGGCGACTGCAAGCGGCAAGAGCAAACTGTGCAAAAGAGAAAAACATGCTTCCTTCTTGACCTTACATTTTATGTCGGCTCCACCCCTGAATGGGTGCAGAAATCACACTGCCAATCCCAGCATTAGTCAACAAGTCAATCATAAATACTAGATTCAGCCACTTCCATGACTACATGAGACTTGGGGGCCACCTAGATACAAACCATAACAGAATCCATATAATGATATTGATTCTGGTTGGTGTACACTGCAAGGACCTTCATCACAATGCTCTGTTTAAGAAAAACAGAGACAAAGATTAACAAATACTTATTCACATAGCATGTCTATCTGCATATATGTATTATATGTGCATATATATGTGCATATATGCATTTTGCATACAGTTGCACCTCTTTATCTGTGGGTTGCATAGCAAATTAAAACAATAGCAAATGGAAAGTATTTTTGTGAAAATGTGTCTGTGCAGAAAACATATAGATTAAGTTTTTGATCATCATTCCCTAAAGAATGTAGAATGACAACTATTTCATTCATTTGTAGAATATCCATGGTATTAGGTATTATAGGTAGTCTAGAGATGGTTTAAAGTAAACAGTAAAATGCAGTTGGTGGAATCCTATGTCATCAAATAGAGGAAATTGAGCATTTGCAATTTTTGTATCTGTGTAGATCCTGAAAGCAACTCATGTATGAGAAGAACACTGTGTGTTAGGTGGGTGTGTATTTGTATACTTTACATTATAAGTTTTATAGACCAGTTGGAAAAGTATGAAGGAGTAGTCTTTGCTGACAATTCTAAACTGAAACTGAACATTATCAGTGAGTAAATGCATCTAAAGAATAAAACATGGGTATCTAATTAAAACAGATAATACATTGCACATTTATCTTTCCAACAATACTTACGCAAGAAAAAAGTTTGTAGGAATTGAAGATATGGTGAGTCTTTAGCATACTTATTAAAATGCATTTATTGTTAAAGATGTTTTATCTTGATAAAATTTAGACATCTCTATAGGAACCCAGGTGTGGCATTACATGCCTTGAACTGTATAAATATAGCAAATCTTTCAGAGAGTACAATCTGTAATCTGTAATTACACAGCTTTGGCTTGTTCAAACAATAGCTGGTTAAAATACTTTAAATTTAAATTACGTGACATGTTGGTCCAGTGGAAAAATGGTCCTTCACAGTTTAGTTTGAGAAGTTGAAAATAATTTATTTTATATCTTCTCTGTGTATTCGCAATTTTACTTTATAAAATACACTCATATACGCACTGTAAAAGAAATTATAGGAGAAATATATTAACGATGATTCAAGGGGTTTATTTTGGGGTTTTGAAATTATAGGTTTTGTTTTCTTATTTTTCAAGTGTACTCCATTTTCTATTTTCTGATATAAGCACATATTTTTTCTTGTAAAAATCAAAAAAAAAACAAGCATTCAACATGTTTTCAGATCAAAGAAGACTTAAACCTCTTAAGCAGAGTCCTTGTGATCAAGGCAGAGCAAAGCAATACCTAGTCAGTGCCTGCTTGCAGTATGCTGTTACTCCTGGAACATTTCTACGTACAGCATGCAATATCTAATTGAAGATACTGGCAAATCATATTGATACAGTGAGTGACCTATTTGATAGTTTTGCTTGGTGTTGGTTTATACCTAGTATTTCCATGGACCTAATTATTTGGATTTTTTTAGTAGAGTTAAAAGAACTGGGTTAAGAAGTTATAACATGTGAACTAACTAGTTCTCAGTTCTTTAAATCTAGATGTTTGTATCCCTAGGGCAAGTGACTACCTCTGAGCCTTCATGTGCTGATTTACAGGTGGCTAACACCCACCAACTCCTCTCTTGGTGTGGCAGTGGGAACTGCAATGAACACATGTCACATGAAGTGCTTCTGTCACTGCAAAGCATAATACGTGAGATAAGAGTATCCTGAGTAATAATTCTGTCTCATTGCTATGTTTCTACTTATTTATTTCTCTGACATGAAGAATTATAGAATTCATTTCTGTAGTCTAGCCAATAAATATTAAAATCTGTGCTTTTAACAAATGAACTTTTCATGCCCCCCACTCCTGTAACTGGTGTACGTTGTTTCATCATGGGAGCTTAGAATAGCTACACCATGCATGAACTGAGAACCACTATTTGTTATGCATTTAAAGTCAACAAAGCAACATGGCACATGGAGAAGGAGTAGTGTCTTGTAAAGGAAAATACTAGAATAGATTTAGAAGTTCTGGTAAAACAGCTGGCATGCACAGAGGAAGCTTTCAGGTTCAGAGTCTGTACGTAATCTGAAGTGTAAATTGCATGAGATACCAAAATTTTTAATATCAGATGTCCTAATCACATATCTTGCCCTTGAAGAAA
>RJWT010000914.1:0-55344 GCA_004365215.1 Cuniculus paca
CCACCTCTCCACTGGATTTCATTTCTATCCACTTTGTCTCCCATCTGCCCAAGAACAGAGAGCTGTGGGGGCTTCAGGGTGTCTTTCTCCTCTGGTTTCCTCCACATCCCGGAAAGGAAACCCTAGTCTTCAAGCATGAAGTGCCCTCACGGCAGGGGGAGAGGAGGAGTGAACAGTGAGCAGGGGATACTGGCTCCCACTGGCCAAGATTGCTTTCTTGAGTGATGGTAGTGGCATGGTGTGGGTATGGCAAAGATTGTGTCGTGACCCCGAGACCAAAAGGGCCAGAGGAGTCTCCGCTGACTGCCTCTGCTGACAAGGTCAAGTGCTGGCTGCAATCTTGACCTTAAGAATATTGATACTGAGTGAGGTATGGAGGTGGGGAAAAGTATGTCTTCAGAATCTTGACCCAATCAATCACCGTATGTATTTTTAAAAAAACATAAATAGTATCATTCTAGATGTACTGTTCTGCAACTTGCTTTTTTTTTTTTTTTAACTTAGGCTGCCTGGAAAGGTGTTCATGTCAAGACACGAAGGTCCATCCTAGTCATTACATTGTCACATGGCAGGGAATGTTTGCGTCACCCATTTCCCTGCTGATGGACTATTTTTTGTTGGTGGCAATTAGCTGCTATTAGTAGCAGCCCTCCAGTAAACATCTTTATCATTTATTACTGAATCTGTATTTCCCTAAAGTAGTCTTATTTTTCAGCCACAGGCAAGCTATCAATTACATGAGTGAGTGACAGGTTTCACTGGAACCTACCTAGTAAGGTTCTGATGAGGACAACCTGAGGGAAGAGGATGGGGTAAATTCTCTAGGGATGGCTTTGGTTGACAATAATGCAAGTCTAAGGTCATTCTTGGTTTGGGCTCAACTGTTCTAGTTATTTATTGGGGAGTAATAGGTGAGTCCCTGAACCTGGGCCATATTTTTTTTATTTTCATCTTTGAAGAGAACATTGAGGTCCTAGTGAGAGAGGCTGGTGAGGTGATTTTCACATTTTCTTTCTGCTGAAAATATATCACCAGCCCATGGTCTAAATGTATGCAATAGGCTGGTTAAATTAATTGCACAGTTGTATCATTGTCATCAACATTGTGTTCTTAATAGCTGCTTTAAAAAGGCATATTTGTCATAATACTTAGTTAAATGGGTTAAAACAGAACACATACTACTTTGAAACACTTGTCTACCATAAACTAAGGTGGAATAATCTCTGAACAGTATTTTATTTTAATGAGTTGAACAAATAATGAGTGTTTTGTTTGTTTCCAGCATAGTTCTAGGCAGTGGGGATTCACAATGAACAAAGGGGAAAAAAACACACTTTCAAGGAACTTACATTCCATTCCAGCATTTATGATTGTGTGTGTGTGTCTAGTCATATTTTTTAAATTCATGCTTTTGCAAATGCAGAGAAATACTAATCAGATTAATTTTGTAAGCATTATCCAGGGAAGTCACAATGTGATTTCTCTCCATGTGTAATATTCAGCCAATGAACTAATCAGATTCTGTAGTTTCAGGTTGTAAATCAGAATTTCCGGGGTCTTCACTCTGGAACAGCTATGTTGTATTTGGATCCAAAATACACCTCCTGCCCTCACAGGACTCATTATGTTGAAGGTTTGGCTGCTGATGGGCTTTCAGGAAATGATTGGATAGTGACGGCTCTAATTTCATCAATGGATTAATCCACTAATAAGATCAAAATTTGATGGTGTTATTAGAGGATAATGGAGCTTAGGAGGTGGGCCGTAGTTGGAGGAGGTAGGTCAATGGAGGCTTGCCTTCGCAGGGTGTATCTTTTGTGTGACTCTTCCCAATTTTTTCTGCTTACTGGCTGAATGAGTTGGGCGGAATTTCTTTGTGATGCCTTTTTGCTATGATGTTTCTGCCTTGAAGCCATCTGACCATGGACTGAAGCCTCTGAAACTGTGAACCAAAACAAATCTTTTCTCCTTTAAATTAATTTATGTCAGGTATTTTGTGACAGCAATGAAAAGTTGACTAAGTAGTTTGGGTAACATGTATAAAGTGATACATATGTCCATTGAAGAAGAAGGGTATTCTGTGTTTAGAAAGGATTGCTTCGTTCAAGTTGCAGTTGGTGACATTTTTATTCAAATGGTGAATCCATTATCTAAAAATATCTTAATTTTCATCAAAATGTATGAAACTGGAAGGCATTAAGTTAAATGAAATAAGCCAGACACAGAAAATACAAATACTGTATATTTTCATCCATACGTAGAAGCTAAAAAAGTTGATCTCAAAGAAGAGAGTGGAATATGATTACTAGAGGGTAGGAGCAGATAAAGAAGGGCTGGATAGTAGATACCAAAATATAGCTAGATAGGAGAAATAAGTTTTAGTGTTCTGTTGCATAGTAGGGTGACCATGGTTTATAACAACCTACTTTACATTTTTAAAGAACTATAAGAGAGGAATTCTAAGTCTCCAAGGACACACACACATACACACATGTGTGTGCGTGCACATGCACACAAGAAGATGGAAATGTTAATTCTACTGATTTAGTTATTACACATTGTGTACATGTACTAGCTTATCATCCTGTACCCCATAAATATGTACATTTATATGTTAATTAAAAAGAATGCCTGTAATCCCAGCACTCAGGAGGCTGAGTTTGAGGCCAACCTGGGCTACACAGTGAGTTCAAGACCAGTCTAAATTATATAGTAAGACACTGTCTCAAAATTTTTAAAAAGAAATTTTAATTAATTTAAGATTGTAATAAAATAGTAAAAACAGAATAGATTCATATATACTTGTTCTCAAGAAGCATCTCTGGAGTCAGGGAGTTTGTTGAGCTATTACAGATGCCAGCCAGAAAAAGGACCGGGTCCTAGGGCAAGTTCCTGAAACTTTCAGTATCAGGGGTAAATACAAGTTGGAAAAAAGCTCACTGGGTCTAGAGCTAAGAACATATTTATAAGGAAAATTTAGGCAACAAAGTGTAAGGCATTTACTTTGGACTCACATTGACTGTAGATAAGAGGGGACACATAACATGAAGTAGGGAAAGGTTTGGGATAGGAAGACAGGTTACAAGGAGGAAAACATTATTTCTGGGTTAATTGGAATTGGAAGCAGGCAGAAATCATGCTGGGATTCAGTCAAGTGTTTAACATATATTTAGCAGTATGGAATAGCCTCTGTTGGTTTGGCCTCCAGTGGTTCACTGAATATATTTCCTTATCTTTCCCCATCCCATCTTCTGGCCCTTGTAATTAAAGTTAGGACATCTTGGAATTTTTCTCTTATCTGTGCACAGCAGTATTTCCAGCCTGAGCATGGTAAAATAGAAGTTTTCATAGATCCTCTTTTCTAAATGGTCTTTTGCATAGTGAGTGGAATTACAGTGTAATTGACTCCACATCTTGCTGTGGGATTAGTTTGGGTTTGATACCCATTTCTAGCACTTCTTAAATGACCCTGGGCAGGTTAGTGCTACAAAATATCAGTTTCTTTTACCTGTAAAAGAGGGTTAATTGTAGTCTCTACTCCCTGGAGCTGTTGTGAAGATTACATGGAACTATGTGAATTAATACCTAGCACAGAAACAGAGTGGACAATCATTTTGTCTGTGGGCTGGGTGGGGAAGGGAGAGGGATTGAATTCTTCCCACTTTAGGGTTAATGTGGAAGAAAGAGCTCTGAATCAGGAAAGTATAGTTTTGTTCTGCCACCAGGAGACTGTGTGATGCTTATTTATTAAACAAGGTAAAAGCCAACATTAATTGAGCACTCATGGGCCAGACTCAGGGAGTCCATGTATTCATTTATTCTTCCATTTACACACAGTAGCTGACACTCGTGGAGGCTGAAGACTTGCCAAAGGCTACACAGCAAGTAAGCAGTAGTAGGCTATGACTTGAACTTGGGCTGCCTGGCTCCCAAGGCCAAGTCTTTGGGCTAAATGGCCACACCTCTGCTCAGCATCACCCATCTAGGGCTCAAGGATCTTAGAAATATTGAATTTCTCAGATATCCCCATTTTACAAATAGCAGAAACTAAGTCTAAGCAGAGTAAAGAATTTATTTAAGGCTACAAAAAATACTGGTCTAAATGACACAAGAACCCAGGCCTCAGAACCCGTCCAGCCCAGCAAAGTCAAAGGTCCATCACTGAAAGTGTTTTCAAACTGCCCTTACATTATCAGTTTGCCTGTGAATAATGGACTGATTCACATTTAAGTTTGATCATAGCCCTACTTTCCTTATATCCTTGTGTTTCAGTCAGGTTGGACTGACATTGAATAAGATATCGTTGAGTTAATGGCTTATAAACAACAGAAATTTTTCCCTCCCAGTTCTGGAGGCTGGTATTCTGAAATCAGGTTACCAGCATGGGTGAGTTCTGGTCAAGGCTCTCATCCAGGTTGCTAACTTCTTATATCTCACACGGTAGAGAGAATGAGAGAGAGCTCCTTGGTGCCTTTTTCAGAAAGGTACTAATCCCACTCGTGATTGTACTACTCTCATGGTATAATTACCTCTCAAAGACCCTATCTCCAAACACCATCAAATTGGGAATTATATTTCAAGAGATCAGTTTTGGAGTTGCATTTAGTCCATTGCAACTTGGACATACAGAAGGGTTGGCC
Source organism: Cuniculus paca (assembly GCA_004365215.1). NCBI lineage: Eukaryota > Metazoa > Chordata > Mammalia > Rodentia > Cuniculidae > Cuniculus > Cuniculus paca. The sequence continues at coordinate 4,641 of RJWT010000914.1, forward strand.
AAGTTAGTCACCAGGACTTCATCAGCCATGCACCATGCAGCCAGAACTTGAGAGGAAGCCCTAAGCAGTTCTGATGCATCGCTGCTCACAAACACAGGACAGGGACACACTGAAGTCCTCATTTGTATTTCTTCAAAGAACCAGTGGTCTTTGTAGACCATTAGTCTGGTGACAGGTTTTGGAGCCCCTGTCCCCTGTCTGTCCTGGAAAAGAAGGACAGGCATGAATAAGAAGCTGTCACCCAGGAAGGAATAGAGATGTCACAAGTCTGTTGGCTGTCACTATCCATTATTGGGTTTTTGAACGTGGTAATAATAATATTAACAATAAAGAGGATACTTGGTTAAAGATAGGTGCTTTTGGAAACTCTTGTGCTGTGCAGTTTCCTGCTAGGACTCTACTGCTCTCAGGGAAACCAAAACATCTTTGCAGTGGTTCTCTGTGTAGTCAGGGGATCTCTGAGTGTCCCTGAAACCCTTTTTTCAAAGGATCCATGAGGTCAGAACTATTTAAACAATCACACCCAAATGTCACATGTCTTTTTTCACTCCCATTCTTTCCAGAGTTTTTCAGAGGCTACCTGGTGTGTGATGTCACAGCAGATTGAGTGCAGAGGCGGGGATGGGAACTCAGCTGTCTACTTCTAAGCCAGATGTGACATTTGCAAAACTGTAAGATGAATCCACTCTTTTATAGAAAACATTTTCATGGAAATTTATATTAATATGCTTTCCATACTAGAGTTATATATACTTAGATTCTGTGTTTGGGGTGGAAGGAACTAACTGGTCCACACACAAAGAAATCATTATACCAATTAATCTGAATAAGGCTCCCCTCAGACCCAAAGCAAGTCACCTCCTTTTGTCCACACTGCAATAACTTGCTCTCTAGGGTTTTTTAGTTCCGGATATTACGATACTTTATGACATCTTTTCCCACCAGCTCCGACAGGTGGGAACCTCCTTCTCTTCATCGGTCAAATCTTGACTGAATGTTAGTGAAATGCCAACCATGTCTTCCAGACAGCACTGTGGGAAAGTCAGGTGAGACAGTGACTGCGAAAGTGCATTGAAAATTGAAAAGGTCTAGTTAAATATGAATTTTAACAAGGATCTAAAATGCACAAATATGGACACATACAGTACACAAAGACACGAAATCTCGTCACTTATTGAAGTATCTTGACATTTTATTAATTTATATCTGTTGAAAAAGAGAATACTATGGGATTATGTGTGCAAAAATCTTCAATATATGTGTATGACACCAGGAATTTATAATCACTCATTATTTTAAACATACGAGATTTTTCCTAATTATAAAAATAATATCTGATTGTTGTAAAAAAAGTTGACAAACATGGAAAAACATAAAAAATGCAATAGAAACAAACCATAGTTTTACCCCTCCACTATATATTTTTTAAAATTTTTGGTATCTCTCTGATTTGCTTGAAAAAAAATCCTTAGATATGTTTTACATGATTGATGTCCTATTTAATAGCTTTGTGTTCTGCTTTTTTACTGAACATTGCCTTAGAAACATTTCCTCATGGTATGACAAATTCTTCATGAATGTGAGTATACTGACCACTTCCGTTTCAGCCCCATACCTGAGGACTGAGTGTTCACAGTAGACTGGGCTTCATGTGGCCTGAATGGGAGACTAAAGGAGACACAGCAAAGCCTAAGAAGGAGGTCTAAGTCCCTAAGGCTGATGAATCAGGGTCTGAGTTCCTTCCAAGGGAGGGAGTGCCAGCTCTGAGCAGCCTCCTTTTGAAAGTGGAGGTTTTCCTGCTTCAGCCAAGGACAGGCTGTGGATTTCCATTTATGTGAGATCAGGCCTAGCCAACATCAGTATCCAAAGGTTTTCACAGGAAGGTCAGCCTGGATATAAGGATTTCTAAGCTGGTGATGCTGGGCAGTAGATTGTTTGCTCACTGGCTGGTCATACACCTTTTCAGGAGCATAGGTGACCAAGAGTTAGGCTTCCCTAGTAGGAAACAATGTTGAGCTGCTTTGCTATTTTGTTCAGTATCTAAACAAGGGTTTCAAAAATCAAAACCAAACAACAAAAGGCGAAATCACCCCTGGATAGTTGGTAAAGATAGCACTTTAAAGTCATCTGGGGCCTTCACATAACCAGTAGTCCCAGCCTTTGCCCGGCTGTTCATGTTGGTGTACAATGGGCAAAAAGGAGAAAGAAAAAAAAAAGGATGGGGTGGAGGTACCCTAATTGTAGTTCTCCAAGAAGTGGATTTTCAAGTTCAAAGTGCTCCTAGCTTCCTTCTTCTGAAGAGGCTCATTACATCATGGGGTAAGCGATGACAAAATAGTTAATCCCTGAATCGATCAGGTCTCTGTACTTCCTGTGAATTTCCCGCAAGGTCCTGTCCTCTTCGTTAGTCTCATATCTGTTTGTATAAATTCTCACCTGTGCCAAAAAAGAAACAACCCCACATACACATACACAGAGTGACTACATCATTCAGAACCCAACAGTGAGCTAAATGATCTACACACATAGTTGCTGCAGGATCAGGAAAAACCCAAACCCAACTATGGTTGCTCTTTGATATCCGTGGGACATTGGTTCCAGGACTTTCCACGGATACCAAAATCCACGGAGGCTCAAGTCCTTTATGTAAAATGGCATGACATAGTATTTACAGGTACCCTACGCACATTCTTTTGTATACTTTATCTCTCAGTGACTTATAATACCTAGTACAATGTGAAAGCTGTGTAAATAGTTGTTATACTCTGTTGTTTAGGGAATAATGCACAGATGCTGTTTTTATCCCTAGAAATTTTCAGTTCACAGTTGGTTGAGTCGACAAATGCGGAGCCCATGGCTATGGCAGGCTGGTCAACCAAGTTTCCCTTCTGTGAAATCATTCATGTCCAGTGGACAGATTCAGGTGAAATGGCTCTCTCTGGTCCCTGTCTCAGCCCTTACCTGCATCCCAGGCATCCCAGTGTGCCTGGCCAGAGATGGGGATATAGCTCAGTGGCACAGCACCTGCCAACGTGCCTGGCTGGATGCCCTGCTCTGTCCCACAAAACCAGCCAGGGTCTCTTACCTTGAGTGTGCGTAGGGCACACTGCCCCTCCTCCTGGCTCTTCAGGATTCGCTCCACAAACTTAACATCAAGGAAAGCCCAGATTTTGAAGTAAAATAGCTTCCTGCAGGAGAGGATGAGGAGGTACAGCTCTTCGTCGAGTGACTCATGGTTGTTGTTGAACTCAAAAGTTAATTTCTGAAAAAGTACCAAAGAGGAAGTTGTGTGTGGGCAGGGTGGGAAGCTGTGTGGGCTGGGTCATCCTGTAACATTTTTAAGGCTGAGCCTTGGGCATATTGCTGTGGTGGTTTTGGAGTTTTTTTAGATAAGGAACACTAGATATTTGATCAAGGAAGAGATCTGAGAATTTGGAAGCAGAATATTTGGAATCCAGAGACTATGGTGCCGGTCTCAGCCCAGCAGTGGAGTGGCTGGGTGACTGTGAGACGGCCATGAAACTTCGAGTTTTTCTGTAGCCCTGAGATCATTCATCCTGCCTGTCTCAGACTTAAAGAAATACAAGTAAACTGTTAGCATCTTGTAGCCCACCTATATTAGCAGTGGTATTTATTTATATCAATGTCAATTGTGATAGTGATCACCAAACCCTAGGAGAGACAAAATAATCCTGATTTTATAGGTGGCAAAACTGCCACATTATGGAATATTCCAGGATCTCCCCACTCTTCAGGGGCCTAAGTCAACCTTGATTTTCTGTCTGGTTTGGCTCTTGTCATTCTATCTTCCCAATTACTGGGCACTGCTGGAACCAGATGGGTCCCTTGCTTTAGAGCTGACTATAGGAGCCACATGATCTCCCTGTGCACTGCTATGACCTTGTGGAGAAAAGGTCACCTACTTCACCTTCTGAGCTACAGGTATAGGGGCTTTTATTGGCTGACCACCAACCAGAACATTCCTTATGTCTCATGTAGAAAACTGCTGTGATCTCATCTGCTGTGGTCTCGAGGACATGGGGAGGCTTAGTCTGATAACAATTCATGTGCACTCAGTGTGGGATTAGCAAGCTTTCCCTTGGGGAAACAGTTTACCTGATGACAGTTGCTGCTTTTTTTTTCTTTTTTTTCGGCACCGGGGATTGAACTCACGACCTTGCGCTTGCCAGGAAGGCGCTTAGACTGCTGAGCTAGATCCCCAGCCCTGGTTTTTTTGAGACAGGGTCTCACTATGCCATTCAGGCTGGCCTTGAGCTCACTTTGTAGCCCAGGCTGGTCTTAAACTCACAACGATCCGCCTGTCTCAGCCTCCTGAGTGCTGGGATTACAGGCATGAGCCACCACGCCCGGCTCAGTTGCTGCTTTTAAACCTTCCTGGGCCTCACTTCCTACTTACCTGCAGGGTGTGCCGGAAGGTGGGCAGGAGGTCTGTCAGAGTGGGCCGCATGGACCAGTCTGGGTCACTGAAATAGCAGCTTCTCAGACTTATGCTCCTCATGGGGATCTCTTGCAGGAGGATGCGGACCAAGCGCTCATATTTCATGACTCGCTCGAAGAAGAAGTTCACCTTCAGGTTGCTGGCCTGCTTGGCCAGCTTGGCCCAGGACATGCCCCAGATAACCTGGCCATGGGGGTCATGAATGTGACATTTGATATTCATGGTCCGGAGGGTATTGGCATTGTTCTCAGCCAAGTTCTCGAGCAGCTCATCAGAAATACAGTTGTAGTTGAGTGTCAGGGATGCCAGATTGTGGAATGTGGCCATGGTCTTCTTGAACTGGGGGCTGCTATAGACGGTCAGGTGATGGCTGAAGTAATCTTCGATGTTAAGATCCGAGGCGGTGCTCTCATTCCGTAGGTAGCTCAGGGAGTTTAGTACCTGGCAGCCCTGCTCCACGGTCAGCCTGGCCCCTTTCAGGCTGAGGAAGTCCAGATACTTGCCCATTTTCTTTAAGAAGAAGCTCAAGCTTTTGATGAGTGAGTTCCTGATGCTGTTCCTCCAGACCAGGCGATCTAGCTCCAGGTACTGGATGGAAAGCGACTTCAGACGGTTGTTGCTTCTGCCCAGGCATGAGAGAAGACCTCGCATGGTGACCTGGAACTTCTTGGTCAAGACAGCATTGTAAGGATTCAGAAATTTGATCTCCAGACATTCCAAATAACGACCAAATTTCTTAACATACCAAAGAGCTGACTCAAATTCTGATGCGTGCACCCTGGAAGGTCTCCCACTGAAGGTGATGGTCCTGTATCGCCAGAGATCAGCTGAATACATCATCTGGTTCCACTTTCTGCAGACCAGGGCTGCCCTGGATCTGTCTCTGTCTCCCAGCCACCAGAAAATACGGCGCAGGCACACATCAGGCAGACTGGCCCAGAAGCTAGGGTCTTGAGGCTGGATCAGTTCGCTTTCTTCCTCCATCAAAGAATTGAGAGGCACAATGCGGCTGCGTGGTAAGCAGGGCTTCCAAAATTGAGGAAAGAAAAGCAATCTCGTGTTTTCTGCAGAGAGTAAAAAAGAAGACCTATTACTTGCCAAACAGAAATTAAACTCAATTACACAGACTATCTCTCTGGTTCTCTATGTCCTGCCACATACAGGTGGTTCAGGGTTCACAACACAGCTCACTTGGGTCACAGCACGCCTGTAAGGATTTTACGGACTACCCAGGGACACGGACCGGTACTTAGTTTTAGTATGGTGAGAGAAGAGGAAGGGTCTGGGCATTGTCATGTGCAAGGGTGGTACAAATGGTGGAGATTAATTCTGCCTGGGTAAGGAGGAAGTGGAGAGTGCTGCTCAGAGGAAGTGACACCTATGCTGGGTGTTGTTTTTGTTTTTGAGACAGGGTCTCACTATGTAGTGCAGGCTGGTCTTGAACTCACTGTGTGGTCCAGGCTGGCCTCGAACTCAAGGTAATCCTCCTGCCTCAGTCTCCTGAGTGCTAGGATTACAGCACGTGCACCACCATGCCTAGCTATAAGCTGAGTTTTGAAGGTGAGTGGGATTTGCAAGGCAGACCAGGTGGCCCTAGCAGTGGTGGTGGGAGAGAGGATGCCCTCCAGACAGAGGGAACGGTATGTGCAAAGTCACAGAACTGTGAATGCATGTCCTGTGTTCACATTCAGGGAACTAAAACTCATTTGGAGGGCTGAACTTGTAAGTGAGCAGGGCGTGGAGGTGCTGGATACAGTGGATGAAGCAGGAGATACTCGATCAAGGAGCCCTAAGTGATGTTTTACACTATGTCCTAGAGGGCAGGCATTGCCGGTATTTCCCCTCCCTGAGACTTAGGAATTCAGACAAGACTTCCAGAGTGGGGACCACTGCATGCCCAGAGCTGTGCTGCTGCTGATGGTGGGATTTACATTCACGCAGGGTAAACAGCAAATCAAGGTGAAGCACCTCTGCTGAGGCCATAGAGAGCCATGGAGTGGAAAATCACCTGGGAAGAGACAATGTCATGAGTCTTGAGAAGCAGAAAGGACACTTGGGAGTGGAGGAGGAATGGTCAAGAGCAAGCCTGGCATGATCATGGGAATGAGCATGGTCTGTGAGTTCCTTCGAGGACACACGCTGGGAGCTGGTAAAGGCAGAACTGGGGAAGACTGAAAGGCTTCTGACTGGCTGTTGTCTTGCAGGTGGTCCTACCAGCCAGGTGTGGGGCTCGCAAAGGACGGCTGCTGAAACCTGCCCAATATGTGGGGCCATCAGTCAGACTTTCTAACCATCTGCTGAAATTTTCACATGTTTGCTTTCAAAGTTTCCTCTGCTAAAAAGTTTCTCTTGGTTTCTTTGCCTCTGCCCAACCCTCACACTTCAAAATTCAAGCCTTACCAGTCTACAAATTCTTTATCAGATACTTTCCCAAGCAAATCCAAGATTATTGATCATGGCCAATAAAATCACAGGGCTGGAAATAGACTCGAGAATTTATTTTTTAGAGATCCACACTGGAACCCAGAGAGGCAATGGGTCTTGCTTGCGGTCACACAGTCAGTTAGTAACAAAGCCCAGGTTAGAACCTGTGTTTTCTGAGTCTTTCTCCTGGACTTTTCTTCCTACTCTTACTTCCTGGACCTCAGGTGCAGGGGTCCAAATTAGTCATATTTCCCAATCCATATTATTTGTGCAAGACACCTCTTTAGTTTTACTAATTCATTTATTCCCTTTTAACTTCCAGTTCCATTTCATTGCCTCCTTCCACATAGCGTAGACAACTATCTTAGTGAGTTTGATAGAAATCTTTTTGTTTGTATGTATTGGTCAAATGTGGGGTTGAATGTCTGCATTTAACTCTGTGACTGTATATTTCACCCACTGTGTCTATTGAATAGGACCCCCGGTCTCCCTGCCTTTTTCTACCCTTCCTCTCCTGTGATAGCCCTAGGCCTCCTCCAGCTCCTGCCAGCATCACAGTGGCAGTGAGCACTCCCAAGTGAGTGTTTTTGTGGTCCTCTCTAGGGATCTTATTCCCATTCTCTTTCTTCTTCCCTCACTGCTCACTGAGCAATGTGGCCCCTGCTTTCACCCTGAGCTGGACAGCTTTCTGGAAGGGACAGAACAGTAGCCTGCCCTGACACAAGGATCTGGGCAGTTCTGAGTCCCCACCTCCACATTCAGTCGGTCCCCTTCCCCATCCCTGTGTAGTAAGTGGGGAGGTGGGATATTTATTTATTTATTTATTTAGAGACAGAGTCTTGCTATGCAGTTCAGGCTGGCCTTGAACCCAGTATATACCCCAGGGTGGTCTCGAACTCACGATGTTCTTCCCGCTTCAGCCTCTGGAGTACTGGGATTACAGGCGTGCGCTACTGTGCCCAGGGGGAGGTAGAATTTGAACTCAGCCCAGGACTCTCAAACCTAGGCTGGGTCCACCCTACCACATAGCTGCCAACTAGGGAAGAAAACCTAAGGGTGTCCCATCATCACCCAAGCAGTGCGGAGGTGGCCAGGGAACCCCGTAGCCAAAAGTCACTTCTAGGAGGAGCTGGCCTCCTGGTGTCCCACCGCCACCCAGGCCTGGAGCGCCCGGTACCGGCTGCCCTTGCTCACCAGTTACCGGCTCTCTGTGCTCCGCTCGCTCGCTCGCTCGCTCGCTCCTGCTGCGCCCCGTCCGGGCTGCAGGGATGGCGAGCGCGCCTGCCACTCCGTCCGCGCCGCTGCTGCTCTGACGCCAACTCTGCAACCACTCGGAGCCGGGGGCCGCGCCCTGCCCTCGCTCAGCTGCTCAGCTAAATGCTCAACACTGCGCTGTTTGTGACGCCCTGCCGTCCCCTCGGCCCTGTTTGGCCCCACAGTCCCAGGAGCCCAACCCGGGAGTAGACATGGGCCTTGGCAGTGCCCTGCAGGCGCCGCGCCCCGGGGCAGCTCGGGCACGCACCCGGCCTTCCCTCTGCGCTCAAGAAGGAAGCTCGGCTCAGTCCGCCTGTGGATTTTGCTGACCCACCTCCTGGGTCCAGTCGAGCATCGGAGGCCCAGCGCGTGCGTCTCTCTTTAGGAAGTCACCGCCTGCACTCTGTCCCAGCCCTCTGCTTTTCTCTGCTTAGGCAAAGTACCCAAGAAAAGCCTTAAGCAAACCTGACAGGAGCATAACAAAGCCTGAGGAAAGCTATCCCTTTCTCTTTTGGGAGGGCGGGGCATACCCTGCTTACCCACTTCCATGACCTTTCCCTGCCTTGGCAGAAGCTGGGGCCCTAAGCGTTCTCCCCAAGGCCTGGGCAGAAAGGGAGAAGCTCGGTCGACGTGCAGGTAGACAGCATCTTCAGGCTTCCCCACCGGCCTCCCTCCCGAAGCCTTCCAAGCTGTCCTCGTGCACATCACGACCCCATTCTCATTTCTCCCCCTTGCCTTTCTCCTCCTTTTTCTGCCGTATGCCTCTCTTCCTGCTGGCCCACCACCTGCCAACCCCTCTCCTGGAAAACCGGTGAGGAACCCAAGAAGGTGAAAGAGAAGTTTTCAAGGAAGGTGTTTTTATTTTTCAGGGACAAAGCTAGGGTCTCTTAGGCACCCCAGCTACTGATCCTAGAGGTTTAATCAGAATGCTCAGCCAGAAGAACTGGAATCTTTTTCTCTCCTGGTTACCTGGAGGCCGTGGGGGAAACCAGTGTCTGTTCAGAAGAAGGAACATAGTTAAAGTGCAAGCTTTTTCTTCTAAATAAGAAGGAATAAAATCCATCTCTTTTCACAAGTAGCGACAACCATGGAAAGGAAGCAGGAAAGCTGGTGCAACCAGGAAGTCTTCTAAATTCATAATACTTCTTTTTTCCACGTATAGCTGGATTTGCTCACTCCCTTTCTTTAGAGGAAGCTAATTGTCTGCATTTTACCTAAAGAAAGGGATATAAAAAATTCAGTATGTTATGAGGGGGAAGTGCTAGCTTCTGAAATATTCCTGTTCCCTGCTCTCAAACAAGAGCCCTAAGCTACAGGTGCCTAGAGACGGGGGTGGATGACACAGAAGCAGAGTCCGTCAATCCAGGAAAGGGGCAGGAGGCTTTGGAAGGTGTTTAACAGCAGCCCCTATCAAGGGGGGAGGGTAGAAGAACAGGAGAAAATGAGCCACACTGTTCACTTGGCTATGGCTAAATGGTAACATTATGATGTAAAGAAATGTGTACAGCAAGACTCCAAATGTGCATGTCTGCGTATGTTTGATAATAAGGTTGCCAAATAAAATACAAGGTGCTCATTTAAATTTCAATTTTGGAGAAAGAATCATTGCATGGGGCATAATTTTACTTTTAAAAAATTGTCGGGTGTGCTAGTGGCTGCCTGTAATTTCAGCTCTTTGGGAAGCTGAGGCAGAAGGTTCACAAGTTCAAAGCCAGCCTGGGAAACTTAAGTGAGAATCTGTCTCAAAATAAAAAATAAAAATGACTAAGGATGTAGCCCAGTAGCAAAGCATCTCCCCCAATCTCCAGGCCCCTGGTTTAATTCCACAGTACTGCCTAATCCTAATCCTAACACTAATACTAATAAATTCTCTTGTTTTTTCTGAAATTCAAACCTGTCTGGGTAACCAGTATTTTCATTTGCTAAATCTGACACCTTATTATATAAACGTGGGAAAAAATTGCGAGAAGAAACACACTAGTGGTGGGAGATAAGCAAAAATGGCCTAACAAGACAAAATTAGTCCATTTTTGTAAGATTGCATGCTTATGTGTATATATATATATATATATATATATATACACACACACACACACACACACACACAGAAATTTTAAAAATACTTTGGCTTACCTTATACTAGGTCTACCATATACTAAATGAAGAAGGCAAATGATAGAGTAATGAGCACATTAGGATAATAGGTAGGGAGAAAGAAACAATTCAAGCAATTGTTAGTTCATGTGAGTGAAAATAAAGTTTTGGAAGGATACCACCTACAAGGCTGCTAAAGTTGGTATCTCAGGGTATGGCATTGGAGAAGTGAGATAGGTGTGGGGAATAACTAGCTTTGCTTTTATTCTTCAAGCTACCACATGCATTCTTTATTATTTACAACAAAATCTAATACTTTAGTATTTAAAAAAAATATCAAACAAGAAAGGCATCTAGACCAGAGTTTAAGAACAAAAGCTTTGTAGTTAGATTGGATTCTCCCACTCTCATTGTACTATCCTGGGGAAGGCACTCTATAGACCTTTTTGTCCAGTTTCCTTATCCGTGAGATGAGGATAGAAAACCTACCTATTGTTTATAACAAAGATTAAACATTTATCAAGAGCTCTGCATTGTAATTGGCACACGATGATTAACTACCTCTAAGGCCAGTTCTTATTATTACAAGAAAATAATCGAGGATGGAAAAAATCAGGATATTGAGGAATACGGTTGTAGCCTTGATCTGCTGGAGGATAGCTGCCACCTGACTCAGTACTGGGAGCAAGACATTCCTGCTTTCTGGGCCTCTGTTGCTTTATCCATACCTTAAGGGAGATAGACTGGCCTTGAACTTCATTCATTTACGCCACAGTTTTGGAGCACTTGCTGTGTGTCAGCCCCTGGATGGGGAGCTAGAGACGCAGAAATGAAAGATCTGGCTCTACCTTCAAAGGTGACCCAGTCTTGAAAAAAGTGACACACAAAAAAAGCAGGCATCGGGTGCTACGAGAGGGCACTTGGACATACAGGGAAGAGGGAGACAGGGAAGGACTCCCCAGATGCAGCATGGGAAAATATCCTGCAGCTATTCGATCCTTTAAGATACTGCCCAACTGGTTTACAACCACGTAGCAAGAGAACAGAGACCGGGTACCTGATGTTGATTTAGAATGGGCAGGGGAAGCAGGATACCACACTGCATACATCTCTTCAGAGTGTCATAGGTTGCCCCATTCTCTGCAGGAGAGGCATGCCTGGAGCCACGCTCAGATTTTGAAGGCAGATTCATGGTTCTGTCTGCGTCTCTTGGTGCTTGCTTTGTTGAACTTTCAGAAAGGTGAGGAAATCTGTTTATATTTTCTGTCTTTGGAGGGACATCTTTCACTTCTGTGGGAGTTTGATTTCTACCACTCCGACTTGGAAAATATCTAAGCAGTTTTTTCAGAGGCTCTGATGCTGCAGAACAGTCATCCTGCAATTATAATACATCAAATGAAAAAAAAATGACTTCAGTTTTAACCATTGGAAGATCACTTGACTAGATAACCTGAAAACTTCCCACTATAAATACTTACAAATGATGAATAGAGGGAAACTGAGCTGGCACCAAGCAGAGCGGAGAGTTAAGAAAAGTAGCCATGGAGAACACTGAAAACTCAGTGGATGCAAAATCCATTAAAAATTTAGAAATAAAGATCATACATGCAAGCAAATCAATGGACTCCAAATATCCTTGGACAATAGCTACAAAATGGATTATCCTGAAATGGGTTTATGTATAGTAATTAATAATAAGAACTTTCATAAAAGCACTGGAATGGCAGCTTGATCTGGTACAGATGTAGATACAGAAAACACCACAGAAACATTTATGAACTTGGAATATGAAGTGAGGAATAAAAATGATCTTACATATGAAGAAATAATGGACTTGTTATACAACATTTCTAAAGAAGATCATAGCAAAAGGGGACAGCTGTATTTGTGTAATTCTAAGCCATGGTGAAGAAGGAAAAATTTTTGGAACAAATGGACCTATTGATCTGAAAAGATTAACAAAGTTCTTCAGAGGGGATCTTTGTAGAAGTCTAGCTGGAAAACCCAAACTTTTCATTATTCAGGCTTGCCGGGGCACAGAACTGAACTGTGGCATTGAGATGGGGTGGTTTTGATGATGACATGGCATGCCAGAAAATACCAGTAGAGGCCTACTTTTTGCATGCATATTCCACAGCACCAGGTTACTATTCCTGGTGCAATTCAAAGGACGGATCCCGGTTCATTCAGTCACTTTGTGCTATGTTGAAATTGTACTTACACAAGCTTGAGTTTATGCACATATTTACTTGGGTTAACCAGAAGGTAGCAGCAGAATTTGAGTCCTTTTCCTATGATTCCACTTTTCATGCAAAGAAACAAATCCCATGTATTATGTCCATGCTCACAAAAGAACTGTATTTTTATTACTAAAAAATGGTTGACTTTTTTTAAGTTTATATGCCAAGTAAGGAAACAATATAAATGATACTGTATTTCCTTCTCTAATTGAATACTTCAGAACCATACCATTTCCCTAGCAAAAGGCCCACAAGGAAGCTACCTAAAACTCAGAATCAGGTAGTTGAAATTGAATTTAATTAAGAATAAATAAATATGGATATTGATATAATCATTATGAAAATAAATTATTGTAATCTTTATCTTTATAATTAGCAACATTTTGATGTATGCTATGAATTTTCTTTCTTCTTCTTTTTTTTTTTTTTTTGTCTTTTTGAGACAGGGTCTTGCTATGCAGTTCAGGTTAGCCTGAGCACACTTTGTAGCCCAGGCTGGTCTTGAACTTGCAACAATCCTCCTGCCTCAGCCTCCCAAGTTCTGGGATTACAGGAGTGCACCACCACACCTGGCTCCTTTATGAATTTTCAAATAATTATGAGGAAGTTAAACATTGCAGTAGTGAATTTTAATGACACTCCCCTACACACTTAAGGATTGTGTACTCTAGTTTTTGTTAGACTACAGAAATGATGATGTGGACTAATGTATTTTAGACCTTGAGGATTCATGGGCATGGTCAAAGCCTTGAACCTTTATGTTAGAACTGATATATGAAAAGAAATCAACTGCATTTTTAAATCACTTATACCTCATGATTTTTGTGATGTTTGTTCTGAGCATGTGTTTCTTGTAAAAAAAATCATGTCTACAATTGATAAGGAAAGAATATATTTAAGAAAAAGTATGAGTAAATTGAAATGATTCTTTGAAGGCTAATATGCAATATTAATGGAGAGACAGAATCATAACTATAAGGTGTTAAGATCTACCAGCACATTTCTTCTCATTTGTTCTTATACAAATCAGATGAAATTTACACATCAGCAAAATATCTGAAGATCTACTATGTAATATGCTCAAACTGTTACTAGAGGAATATGAAGAAATTCCACAGAAACGTACTAAACACTGTCTGTATAAGAAACAGTGGAATATAAGGAAAGAACACTAAATGGATCCACTGGGCAATCTGTAATTTGAGAGAAGATAGTTCAACCTGAGCAGAGATGTAGTTCTGTCCAAACTTGCAGGGCTACAGACGCCACTTTAGAAAAGTTCTGCCAGACGATTTCTTCAGGAGCGTTCGGTGTGTGTGGAAGACACTCCCAAGGCATATGAGAAAGTGAACCAAGTGAGAAATTCTTAAAATGAAGTTCTTCCATAGAGCCACTAACATTGTAGTATCCTTTGTAGTATAATTTGTAAGCATGCTATATTCAGTTGAAATTTATAATCAGAGGAAAAATAGTGGTAACATTTTGTACTGTTGCCTGACATGAAAGGACCACAGCACATAGGGTTTTAGAAGCATCCCGTCAGAGCCCCTGTGTGCATATGGGGACACTGCAGGCTGGAATTCAGCCCCTGCCAGGGGGACCATGGTGGTGCTCAGCCATGGCTGACCGCACCTAAGTGCTTCACGAACTTTCAGTCTGACATTTCAGGAATTTACATTTACAATAGACAACTATTTGTTTTCATAAGACCTATTAACTTTTTCTAAGTAAGTGGAGCATGTAATAATATCCTAAGATGGGTCCTTGTGTGACAATTTTGTAAAAGTTTTTTAATTTGTGTTTTTATTTCCAAACATAAACTCAAACTTAAATTTAAAAAAAAAAAAGAAATGATGAATAGAATATAACAGACATTCGAGATCAGAGCGGACGGCAAGAAAGAAAACTTTTCAGTTCGAGGGATGAAGACCTGGCTAATGCTATAGTTTGAATGTGTTCTACTCAAATTTTTGGTGTGCAAATGTGATAGTGCTAAAAGGTGGGCCTTTCAAGAGGACTTCAAGAAGTTATCAGGGTTCTGTATTCATGGGAATAAGGACTGTTTTTTGGCAGAGTACTAGGGATTGAGCCCAGGGCCTTCCCACTAAACTACATCTCCAGCTCTTTTTAAGTGTTTAAATTTTGAGACAGGCTCTCGCAAGGTCCCTAAGTTGCCCATGTTGGTCTTCTTGCCTCGGCCTCCCGGAGTGTTGGGATTGCAGCCCTGGACCACCATTACTGGCTCGGACTAAGGATTTATAAAGGGGGATCTGTCAAACATTTGGCTAGTTGGCCCTTTTGCCTTCTGCTATGCAGCAAGGATGCAGCAAGAAGGCCCTCATTAGACCCCAAGAAGCTTGGACTTCTTGTCTCCAGAAATGTGGGAAACAAATTTCTGTTCTGTATAAATTTCTGTTCAGTATTCTGTTACAGCATCAAAACTAGACTAAGACACTGGTTAAGCCCATGATCTGACACTTCGGTTATAGGACAGATGTGGAGTCAATATTATGACTAGGGGCTTGGAGGAGAGAAAATTCCATCCACACAAGGTGGAGAATTGGAAGTCAGATTGCTCTTCCCCTGTGTAATACTGTGAGCTTTAAAGGAAAAATTATGGTGGGTAAGAGAAAAGATTCAGCTCATTATGAAGGAAAAGTGGCAAGAAGTTTGAGTGTAGGAAATAAAAATTTGTGCCCCTAAAAACTCAAAATCACAGGCCTATGCCATTCTTGTGTTTGGGGTTCAGATTTACATGAGCTACATGGTCTAGGAATCCTCAAGCAGAAAAATAAACATAAAAATCTGGTTCATAAAATTCTTCCAGAGGGTACACAGCCTCAATATAGCTCATATGGGATTTTCACAGGTAGAACACCAACAAACAGAAACTCACAGCCCAAAAATACAAACACACAGGGGAGAAATTCACCTTGAAGTCAAGTAAATGACAACCACGAGCAGCACTGGTATCCAGGACGTTTAGATATTAGAAGGCTAGCTAGGTAAACCATTATTTGAGACAATAAAGGAAAAGTGGATATACAGGCAGTTAAAGATTTACTACTTACCAGTTCTTACTGAAAGAACTAAAAGATATATTTTTGCAAGAAAGCAAGCTTGGGATTCAAGAAAGAACGTGAGCAAAAAAAGGGTAAACTGGTGAGTATATGCAAACAGGTATGACTTGCATAACAAAAAATAACAATATTAATGATTAAAGAGAGATAGTGAAAAAACAAAGAGGAAAAAATTATGGCAATGTTTCATATAAAATGGGATGAGAGACTCAGAGTTAATCTGTTTTCAAAACCATATATGCTTGTAAGAAAGGCAAAGGTTATGATCATTTTAGACCTTATTAAGTCAAATTTTCATATGAAAATGTCATTCTAAACTATGAAAATAACAAGTAGAATGTAAAATTGCCAAAATCAATAGAAAAGAAGACAGGAAACTTGCTCAATCCAGTAGAAAGCAAGAGAGTGAAAAGCAGCTAGCTGGGACAGTCATGAGCAAACACGGTAAATGGAAGCTCCAAAAATATGAGAGAAAAGAACTGTTGTTAATACCATTGAGAGTGATAAAGGTAATGTAGTTAAGAAGAAGAGCATATGTTAAACATAAGTCTTAAAGAGTAATGTGGGAAATAATAGGATATCCTGGCTTTGCTTTAAAATATTTCAGGAAGGAAAGAGAACAAAACAAAGGAATACATGAAATAAATGTTGAAAACTTGATTATGATTGTTTCTGAGGAATGAGTACTGTCTTGGTTACTTTTCTCTCATTGCTGGGACAAAACACCTGACACCCTAAATTAGGGAAGGAAAGGTTTATTTAACTTGCAGTTTTTGGAGGTTTCAGCCCATAATCAGCTGGCTCTAAGGCAGGGTGGCATGGCAACAAGGCAACACTTGCCAGCAAAAGCAGCCAGAACAAAAAAAGGGAATATGGTGGGGGATGGGATGATGGGGTGGCTTTTAGGCAGAGGGAGAACCCTTAGTGAAAGTGCCCTCAGGTATGGTGTGCTCAGGAAATCATGAAGAGACCAGGTGTGGTGGTGCACACCTGTAGTCCCAGAACTCAGGAGGCTGAGGCTGGAGGATTGCTGTGAGTTTGAGGCCAGCCTGGGCTACATATTAAGTTCAAGGCCAACCTGAACTACATAGCAAGACCCTGTCTTGAAAAGACAAAAAAAGAGAGAGAGAGAGAGAAACCACAAGGAGTCTAGTCTAGTGAGCTGGACAGGCTGGATAGGAGTGGGAGGTGAGATTAGAGGCAGTGAGGATAGAAGGAGGCATGGAGGTCACAGAGTTCAAGGGCCATCATAGGAATTTTTACTGTGTCTAGTGAAGCAGGAGCCAGCACAGATCTTGAACAGAGAACTAAAACAATTGAGCGATATTTTTAAAGGATCGTGTTGGCCACAGTGATGGCAGCCAACGGCAAAGGGCATGGTGAGAAGTAGAGAGATCAGTGAGGAGTCTTCCACAGCATCTAGACTAGAGATACTGGTGGTTCATAGCAGGGCACTAGCACTTCCTGGGGACAGGACAGGAGTCAGTGATGCACCTGAGTTTGTGGCCCAAATGATGGGAAGGACAGTGTTGCCATCACCTGAGATAGGCAAAGACAAATGGACAATTTCAGACAGGTCACAACTGAGATGTCTATCCAGTATTCATGTGAAGATGCTGAGTAGGTGGTGAAACATGAGTCTGCAGTTTGGGGTTGAAGTGTCCAGACTGAGATAAAATTGAGAGTGTCTGTTTCTATAGACACTTTTAAAATTAAGAGTCTGGGTGAGGGCTGGGGATCTAGCTCAGCAGCCTAAGCGCCTGCCTGGCAAGTGCAAGGTCATGAGTTTAATCCCCAGTGCCACAAAAAAAAAAAAAAAAAAAAAAAGAGTTTGGGTGAAATGATTAAGATAGTGGGCACAGGTAGAGACCGGAGACCAGGGACTAAGATGGCACCTAGTACAGCAGAAAGCTCCTGCCCCTCCCAAGGCTACCCAAGCCATTGTAGCTCTGGAAGCAGCCCAAATACCCCTGAAATATCATCCCCAGGAGAAACAAACTTGACCACTATGGTGCCCCCTGTCAGGAGGTCAGCCATGAAGAAGATGGAGGGCCACACACTTGTACTCACTGTGGATGTCAAGGCCAACAAGCAGCATCTCAAACAGGCTGTGAGGAAGGTCTATGACACTGATCAGGCCTGACAGGGAAGGGATATGTTCAGATGGCTCCTGCTTATGATACTTGAGTGTTGCCAACAAAATTAGGATCATCTAAACTCAATCCATCCAGCTAATTCTAAACCCTCATTTCTTTTCACTATTAAAAAAAAAAAAAAGACGACAGACTAAGCCTGGCCTATCCTTGACAAGTTAAGAGGTTTGAGGGACTAGAGAAGGACAGACCACTGAAGTGATTGAAAACCAGAATAGTGTAGTTCTCTAGAAGCCAAAAAGTAAACCTAGGAAGAGGGAGTGATGTTAAATGCTCTTCACAAAACGTCATTAGAACTGAGTACTGACTTTAGCCATCCAAAGGTCACCACTGATTCTGACAAGAACATTTTTGATAAAGTTGGGGATAGTGCTGGGTACAAAAGCTAGATAGGAATGAGTGTATGAATAGAAGAAGAGCTGGGTGTGGTAGTGCATGCCTGTAATCCCAGCACTTGGGAGACTGAGCCAGGAGGATCACTGTGAGTTTGAGGCCAGCCTGGGCAAATAGTGAATTCAAGGCCAGTCTGAGATATATAGCAAGACCCTGTCTAAAAAAAAAAAAAAAAAAGGAAGAAAAAATGGGGTCAGTGGTCTATAGACAGCTAGTTCAACTGTTTTGTCACAGGGAAACAGGATGATAGCTGGGCAGGCAGCATCACAATCCTTGATTTTAAGTTATACTACAAAGCTACTGTAATAAAAACAGCATGGAACTGGGAAAACCCCCCACAAAACAGACCCAAAGATCAATGGAACAGAACAGCTACCTATCTTTGATAAAGGGGCCAAACACCTTCACTGGAAAAAAGATAGCCTCTTTAATAAATAGTAATTGAAAAACTGGCTTTCCATGTGCCAAATATTGAACCTAGACCCCTATCTCTCACCAGGTACTAAACTAAAATTGAAATGGATCAAAGATCTAAATATAAAACAGAAACACTTAATCTGCTGGAAGATAGAATAGATAAAACTTTGGAAGATAGGAATAGACAAAGACTTTATGAACAAAATACCAATCGCACAGGAAATATTACACAGAATCAACAACTGGGATCACATCAAATGAAAAAGCTTTTGCACAACAAAAGAAAGCACCAACAATGTGAAGAGACAACTCACAGAATGGGAAAAAGAATTTTGCCAACTACTTCTCAAAGAACTAACATCTAGAATATACAAAGAACACAAAAAAGCCAGGCGTGGTGGCTCACGCCTGTAATCCCAGCACTCGGGAGGCTGAGGCAGGTGGATCATTGTGAGTTCGAGACAAGCCTGGGCTACAAAGTGAGCTCAAGGCCAGCCTGAACGGCATAGTGAGACCCTGTCTCAAAAACACCAGGGCTGGGGATCTAGCTCAGCGGTCTAAGCGCTTGCCTGGCAAGCGCAAGGTCGTGAGTTCAACCCCTGGGGCCGCAAAAACAAACAAACAAACAAAAAAACACAAAAAAAATCAGACCCCCTAAATTTAAAGACCCAACCCAAAAATGGGCATCTGAAATGAATAGACACTGCTCAGATGAAGTATGAGTAGCATATAAATATATGAAAAAAATGCTTAAGCTCATTGGTCATTTGAGAGATGCAAATTAAAAAAATCCTGAGTGAGATTCCATTTCACTCCAGAAAGACTGGCTATCATCAAGAATCAACCAATAACAAGTGCTGGTGAAGTTGTGGGGGGAAAGGAACCCTACTCCTTTGTTGTAGGAGTGTAAACTGGTTTAACCACTATAGAAATCAATATGGAGTTTCCTCAGAACACTAGAGGATCCATTTACTCAACTGTTCTCTTTTTAGGTATCATCCAGAAAGAATTAAAAGCATCATATCACAGTGAAATATTCATACCCATGTTCACAGCAGCACATAGGCCATCAAAAGATGGATGTACAAAGAAAATGTGATATTTATTTATGATGGAATACTCTCTGCCATAAAGGATAAACTTGAATCGTTTGTGGAAAAATGGATGCACCTGGAGACCTTAATCTTAGGGGAAATAAATTGGACACACAAGTTTAAATATTGCATTGTTTTGTGTGTGTGTGAGGAGCCCAAAAGGTGAATACAGAGCACAATGGAGGATAGATATTGGGAAGTAGGAAGAACGAGTTCCAGTGGGAAGGGAAATGAGAGAGCAGGGAGGGGGAAAGAAAGGAAAGGAAAAGGAAAAAGAAAATGGAGGGGAAAAAATGGAAACAAAGCTTTTGTAAATGTTAGTGGGAGAAGGGTTGAAGGGAGGAGTGGAGAATGGGAAAAAATGAATTAAGATATATTGTGTATAGGTACAGAGTCCCTGTGATGAATGTAATCAATATGTATGACAAATATGTTCTAACAAAAAAAGAAAATTAAAAAAAAGATGATAACTGGTAGGAAATGAATGTAAGACAAGTTTTCCGGTGTGTTATGTTAAGATAAAGACTGAGAACTATGAAACCACTTGATGGTTTCATTACTATTTTGGTACTTAGTTGTCAAATTTAAGAAAAAAATCTTCCATGCAAGGGCAAAGATAGTACCATTGATAAAAGTATTTGTTAATATTACCTCTTTGACAACCCATGATTAGGAAAAATATTAGAACACAGTGGCGTGAACGGTTTTGAGATTTTTGTTGTTGTCTCTGTGTATAGCTCAATTCACTTCTCCATTTTGGGTGGGGGTTGCAGCAATGGCCTTGCATGGCAAGAAAGAAGGGCTACAGTCACCAGTCCGGGTGGGCTTTACACAGCAACACAGTGGGAAGGCTGTGTGTGTGAGAGTGGATGCTGGTAGGAAGGTGAATATGGTGTTGAGTGATTGTGGATGTCTTCTTTCCATGCCTAAATAGATACATGCCCATTTTTCACACAACAAGAAAAAAGCTGATAAAGCTTGCACAGCAGAACAAAAATTCAGGGTTTCTGACCGCAGAACCTGTTTCAGGGTTATCCCAGCTACGTACCTCTCTGCCACCTTCAAATGTTTGCTAGTTTCTTTGGCTGCCAATCTGAGCATAGTGAAGGGGAATAGCTAGCTTCATAAAAAGGCCATAAAAGAATAAAGTGCTGGTACAAGTGCTGAAATTGTTATGCTAAGTGCAAGAAGTCAGTCACATTGGACCACACATGACATGATTCCATTTATTTGAAGTATTCAGATAGAAAAATCCACAGAGACAGACAGCATATTAATGACAGCCAGTGACTGGAAAAAGAGAGAGAAGGAGGTATCTGCTAATGAGTTTAGGGTTTCTTTTTGGGGTGATGGAATGTTCTGGAACATTCTCCAGATAGTGGTAAGGGTTGCATAATAATGTAAAAGTATTAAATGTCACTAATGGCAAATTTTAGATGTATCTTACTACAGTAATTTTTTAAAAAAAGCAAAGATCTGGAACATCTCTAAGATCTCTGTAGTTTTAATATTTTATAGTTCTCTGAAGTGAAGTTTAGAAAAGTAAACACCTCTGCCCAAGAGGAGGAGAGGTGTTCCTTGAAGAGACGCTGTGGTGAGTAGAGAAGAAGGGAGCGATTTGGTACAGGAATGCACTAAATGGCACTTAGGGTTATGGAGGGACAAACCTGGGAGCTGGTCACAGGCAAAATCAGTCAATGGACCAACCACATCTTTGCAGTTCAGCAGAGTCCCCCCCGCTTTTTATTCCAGGGAGCTCACAGTCTAATACACAAGACTACTACATGGGCAGAAAACAGTTAAGCAGACCCTACTGGGTACCCAATAGCAACGTGCAGGCCCCAAAGGTTGGAGACAGTCAAATGTTAGGGATACCAGGATTGGTCAAGGATAATTCTTAGATGGGGGGCACCAATGAAGATTAACTGTGTGTGCTAAATTCACCTAAAGCAATTCACTAAAATCTGTTTTTGCACAAAGCAAAAGCAAAAACCACAGGCACTTTTAGTATCTGTCCCAAAGTAAAAGACCCAATCAAAACCACAGGCAATTGAAGTGAATAGACACTTCTCTTTTCTCAGAAGAAATACAAATAGCCAATAAACACATGAAAAAATGCTCAACATCATTAGTCATGAGAGAAATGCAAATTAAAACAATGCTAACATTTCATCTTACTCCAGAAAGAATGGCAATCACCAAGAAAGCGAAATAAATGCTGGTGAGACTGTTGCAGGGAGGGACCCTTCTACACTGCTGGTGGGAATGTAAACTAGTACAATCATTATGGAAATCAGCATGGTGATTCTTCAAAAAATCAAAAATAGAAATTCCATTCTACCCAGCTATACATCTCCTGGGTATATTCCCCAAAGAGTTAAAACATCATACTATAGTGACACACATATATCCATATTTATAGCAGCACAACTCATAATAGTTAAATTTTGGAAGTGGCCTATATGCAGCCTATGTGGATAAAGAAAATATGGTATATAGATATAGTGGAGTACTATTTAGCCATAAAGAAGGATACATTTGAATCATTTATAGGAACATGGATATACCTTGACACCAAAATATTAAGCAAAATAAATCAGACACAGAGGCACAAATATCATGCTTTTTCTTATATAAATAAGAAATAAATAATTCAAAGAGCAAAATAAAAGATAAATAACACAAAATAGGGAGATTGATCTTTTACAAATGGGAAGAGAAACTAGAGATGGAGTGAGAGAGAAAGAGAAGGGGATAAGGGGAAGCTAAAAGATTTAAAATGGGTTTTGTACACGTGCCAACTCCCCACAATGAAAATAATCATTATATAAAGCAAATATGTACTCATAAGCATTAAAAATGCTAAAAAAAATCTGCAATATGTAAAATTGGGCTAGAATCTTCCTTCCACATAATACTTTTTGGTAAATGAACTGGATATTGGCACCATCCGAAAATGACTAATTGTTACTCACCATATAGTGGCTATGTTTACTTCCTGTAATTCTTTTGTTGCAATAATTACAGTAGATGTCGCTTTCAGGAACTAAAGTTCTTTCTGCTGGATAAGCACAGAAACAATACCACAAATGACTGCCCTTGACAATGGCTACCCTCACTCTCCCCCAACTGGCCGCATGGTCGGTAATCATGAGCACGAACTGCCTGCAGCCCGCCTGGTCTTGGTTTCCCACACAGCAAGGATCTTCAGCCGCATGGGCAACCGGTAGCTCAATCAACCACACCAAGCCCGATGTGGTAGTGAACACCTGTAATTCCAGCACTCAAGAGATTGAGGCAGGAGGATCGCTGTGAGTTGGAGCCTAGCCTGGGCCACATAGTGAGTTCAGGGTCAGCCTGAATTACATCGTGAGACCCTGTCTCATAAAATCAGTCGAACAAACAAACAAGCAAACACATCATTTCCTTTGAGTCCACTGTGTGCCCTAGGTTAGCATGCAGTGCTGAGGAAGACACATTTTTAGGAAGCAGAGCTGTTTTTTAAGGAATGCAGTCATCACTACAGGTGTCAAACTACTTTTTCATTCTACCAGTTTCCAAGCTCTGTAACTCAAACAGGGTTGTACACAAGGTTGTACACAAAGTTATGTTGTACACAAGGTTGTGTGGAAGCCGTGTTGTAATGAAGTTGTGTTGTTGACTGTATTGGTTGTATGAAATTGCAGCACACTGGAATGAAAGAAATAGACATGAATTTCATTTCCAGGTTTTCATTGTCGTTTTGACCAGGGGAAGATTGTTTACTAGGAGATATTTATGATCTAAGGGATTTTAGGCTCTCTGCATGTTACTGTGATATCACAACAACCAGTAAAGTCAACAAAAGATCTTGTGTCTTCATGGCTGTGTCCTCTAAACACATGATCCGAAAGAGGTAACTAGGACAAGGAGATGAAATGATACCAGGGGCCAACACATAGGACCAAAAGGTCAAGAGGGGCAGGCCACAGCAGGCTCCCATCTGGCTATCACTGATGGTGGACAAAGGTGTAGATTTTGTGCTGGGAAACTTAAGTATCCAGTATGATTTTTGCTTCTAGAAAGACTTTGCTTCATTCTCTGTGTAGGTTTCTCATCTACATTTTATTCTTTGAGACGGGGTCTCACTCTGTAACCTAGGCTGGCCTTGAACTTGGGGCAATCCTCCAGCCTCAACCTCCCAAGTGCTGGGATCATGAATGTGTGCTACCATGCCAGGTTTAAGGTTTCTCATCTATAAAAGGAATCAGGTGGCTCTCACCAAGCTAGGTTTGTGCTGAAGGAGTTCAAATAAAGTCCCCACTTTTAGGGCTCACGATGGCTTCCTCTCTTGGCCGTGTAGCTCCCAAACTGCCCCCCTCCATGTAAAGACCACAGTAGACACACAAGAAGGCCACACTATCATGCATGATGCAGCACTAGAACAGCCAGTTTAATGGAAACATGAGCAGTGAATACCCTTCTTTGTGGCCTTGGGGGTTTTTGGTCCTTGTATTCCACCCGAGAGAGGCTCTGGGCCTCATAGCTTCCCTCTTCCTCCCCGGCTTTTCCTAGCTGCTCACCTTTCCTGAACAGAGCCTGTTTAAGTTGGCAAACATCTTTGTGCTGGGCCAGCAGCCCAAGCAAGATTGGCAGGTCACAGTGTGGGCAGCGCTGGGTCTGGTTGCCACAGTGGGACTCATGAGTCTCCAGCTTGCTGAGATGCACGGTCAGCTTGCAGAACTTGCACTTGACAGGGCACTCCTGGCATTCCTCGGTCTGTGAGAGGCAGCAGGAAGGGTATGATCACTGGCTACTGGGACTGAAGACAAATCAGGGAAATAAGCCCATCCCCAGGAATTGAAACCAATCACAGAAAGTGATGGAAGGGCCAGAGATGCAAGCGCTCCTGGACTCATGAACCACAGAAAATTCTTCTGTCTAGCGTCCAGATGCAGGAGGACCTGTGTAGCCGAGGTGACTGGTTCTCCCCTGCCGTAAGCCAAGGTAGATAAGAACAGAGTGGTCTCTCCTCCCTTCTCCCTCTCTTCCTCCCAGGACCACACCTGACTCTCACTTCATGCAATTCCAGCAAGGATTTCTCTACACTCCACTGACACATTGCATACTTGACCTAAACACACACACAGACACACACACACACACACACACACACACACACACACACACAGACACACACACACACACACACACACACACACACACAGATACAGAGAGAGAGACAGAGAGAGAGAGAGAGACATGGGCTCCAGCCTGTAGCCCTGGCCTTTCCCCATAGCCACCTTGGGTGCTCCAGGCTGGGATTTGTGAGCTCCCAAGGGTAGGGATCAGGTGTGGCTACCTCAGTTTCCCTCCAGCACCCAGTCCAGTGCTACAAGAAGTCTTTGCTGTACCACTTTGAATTGAAACAGATATGTAGCTTGAGGCTTTCCAGAAAGACAGTTGAGAGGCCCAAGAGGGACTGACATGAAAAAGCAAGAAAGAAAAATCAGCCGGGTGTGTGTGCCTTCTGGGTGCCTCCCTTCCTGTTTCCTCTTTGTGAATTTCAAAACATTTGACTTTCCTTGAAACAGGAAACCCTTGCCTGTCCAACTCATAAATCTGCAAGGAAAGGATTAAAAGCTGGGTATGGCGGCATGTACTTGTTTCCCAGTACCCAATAGGCTGAAGCAATAGGATCAAGACTTCAACGTCAGCTTGTGCTACACAGTAAGGCCCTATATCAATCCCTCCCCAACCCCCCCCAAAATAAATAAATAAATAGATAAATAAATAAAAACAAAAAGAGAAAAAGTTGGAAAAAGGAGTAGAGTTCACTTAGTATGAGAAAAACAGGATTAGCATTTTCTTTTCCTAAACTGGGTTTGAAGTTGGGGGACTAGATGATTTGCCCCCAGGGGGCAAGTGAGTCCTGAGTTGCTGCAGGGCAGGAAGATCCCTGGCCCTCAAGTCCTGTCTCTCCTGCCACTTGCTCACCTGCAGGTGCCTCTGCTCACAGTGCTCCTGCATCTTCATCCCTGGGACAGGCTTGTTACACTTGGGGACCAGCAACCGAAGGCCGTGGGCCTCATGGAGGACGAAGTGGGCAGAGGGCACACTTCTCTGGCTACAAGAACAAGGCAGAAGAACAGTATGTGAAACAAGGAGTCTGACTTCACACCTGGGGCTCACTCTTAAGAAGCCATCAGCATGGGAAGTAGGAGGATGGGATTTTAGGGGGCTCCCCGGAGATATTAGGGTGAAGGTGAGCTTCATTTCCTGACTTGTGGGATGATTTCACAGGTATATAATGTGCATCAAAGTGTCAAATAATACTTTAAAGATGTGCAGTTTACTTCAATGATACTTCAATAAAGCAGTTAGAAAAATGAAATAAAACATCCAAATCTTTTTTCTTGTTTTCTGGTGCACCTGCTGGGCCCAAGCCAGTTAATAACACAACCTTGCTACACCTGCACTTCCTGCAAGGACAGAAGCATTTAGAACCTCCAAAGCAAGGGACTGAGAGACCATCCACTGTCCCCTGCCCCAGGCCCACCCATGGTAACCACAAGAGAGGGCTTGAGGCCTTTCTAGAAGGCCCTAATGAATGCAGGCGTCCAAGTCTCCCGCTTCCCAGGCAGGGCATTTTTCCCTGACAGTCCTTATCACCAAGAAGGGACACTTGATTTCCATTGACTCTTGCTGGTGGCAGTGTGGGTGAAAGGAAATTCAGAGGCTGTCATCCTACAACGCCAGATGTCTAGGAGAGGTGCATGCCCAAGTCCCTGGCACAGGGGACATCACTGCTCTCGGTCTGAATGAGCTGCCCAGGCAGATGCCCATTCACGCCCTCACCTCCCCTTCCTCTGTTCTCTCCACTCGGTGCTGCCTGGCCTATTCCCTCACCTCTTTCTCCTGAGCTCACTCAGAGACCAGAGATCTCAGAAGGCCTTGAGGAAGGAAAGCTCTCTGGGGATGCTGCACCCAGTTTCCTGCCACACGCAAGGGGCTCAGAGAGTGAGGCTCTGACACTGCCCAGAGCCTCCACTTAGAGCTATGGTCCTGGTCCCCTACCATGTCTGCCCAGCCCCTCTGCAGGTGAGAGTGAGATGGGTCAAGCGACCCTCCCTCGGACACTTTCTTTCACAGACTGGTGTGAAGATCATATCATCAGAACCTCAAGTCAGGACTAACTCTGACAGGTAAGAGAAGCCCTTACAGACCATTAACCTGGCTATTCGACCTCAGGGCTGATCCCCAAAATAGCTGAGCCAAGGGGGTGTTGTGAAGTTGGATAGCACTGACCAGCCTATTTGGAGATCTGCTGCTTTCCCTACCCCTGCTCACCCCTCCCCTCGCCCTCCTGGGTGTTTTCTCTGCAAGGGACGTCTAGACAGGACAATAGTCTCCTGGCATCAGAAGCAGCCTTCTCCCATTTCCCTTCTGGATAGCGAGCCTAAAGCCAGCTGCTAGAGAGAGTGGCTTCTTACCAGTTCCAGCACACCTGGGAGTCTCCCTCCATGTTCTACTCCAAGAGGCTTCTAGCAGACAAGGAAACAAAACTGAAAGTGTTTTCTAACCCCGCCCTCAGTCCCAGAGAGGGAGGGGACTCTCTGAGTGCTTAGCCCTGGGTGACTGTGCAGTTCCTGGGGCCCGGGCACTCCTGGGAGGCCCCTCAGCAGCATGTGCAGTCCTAGCATCTCCCTCAGCCTGTGCTCCTCCCTGTGCTGCTGTGAAATGCTGTGTCTGCCACCTCGAGGGAGGGAGGCAGGCTGGGCCTCCTCTGGGCAGCAGCCCTGCTCCAAGCTTTTCCTGCTGTTCTCTTCCCATCCTTCCTCTTCCTCCTGATCTGCTGTGGTCCTTCCTCTGCAGGAAAGAGGTAGCTTGTTGTGTTGAAGTTGAGGGGTTCCCTGAAGAAGCAGCTCCTTGACCTCCTGCACCCTGCTTTAGTCCAAGTCAGCCCAGCCATGTGCTCCAGCCTTCAAAAATTCAGGTCCCAAATGAGAGACATTTGTAGGAATAATAATGATTAAAATGGTAAGATACCTGAGTGGATGATTGCTTCAAACTTTCTATGTCTTGGACATGATACTAGTCATTTTTTTAAGAGTAGGAACATTAATTGGGAAACAGGAATAGCACCAGAGACACAGGAGGGGTCCCAAGTGGGTTGCCTTGTACTAGACACGTTACAGGCATTGTGATCATTTTAATCTGCCCGACAGCTCTGAGGTAAATAGTAAAGGAAGCACAGAGAAATTAAGTTACCCCAAGACATAGAGAATGCCAGAACTGGGAGTCAAAGGGGATTGATATAATTTAGGTGTCTGTGTCTCACTAAGACTCCCATCCGGCTCACAGCAGGTGATATGGGGCCCAGGGCTAGCACCCTGATCCCCCTTCTCATCTGCTGGGCAAATCTCTTAGTTCCTCTGACTTTCCCTTCCTGCTCTTGTCTTTGTCCAGGAAGTCTATGAATATCCATAAAAAACAAAGAGCTTTCACTGGACACGGTGGCACACACCTGTAATTCCAGCACTTGGAAGGCTGAGGAACAGGCTCGCCAGAAGTTCAAGACCAGCCTGGGATACATAGTGAGATCAAGGCCAGCCTGAACTACATAGTGAAATTCTGTTGAAAAAAGTGAAAAAAAAAAGAGCTTTCACACACTGCCTCCTCCTGAGATAGATGCCCAGGGATTGGGAAGTGGTGGAACCTTTAGGGTAGTGTTGGTACAGATGCAAAGATGTGCATAAGGAGGATATCCTAGAAGACAGGAATCTGTGATGAAGCATGGGAATAGCATTAAAAATGATCATGAGGGGCTGTAGGTATAGCTCACTTGCTTAGCATGCTTGAGGCCCTGAGTTCAATTCCCAGCACATACACGCACACACACACACATGCACACACACACAGGAGGAGGAGGAGAAATAACAATCACTATGAGTTCCACATTCTGATTTTCTTCCAAGATATGTCCTTCCTCTTGCACACTGCCATGTACTCATCCCAACTCTTCCCTTCCCTATTAAAATTCCAGCAGTTCTTCAAGATGAAGTCCTGTGCTACCCGTGCTATAGACTACCTCTTTGTGTCTGGGTACGAGTTGATGTTTGTCTATCTGTGTCATCTCAGTTCATCCCAACCCAACCACAGGTTTAGGTGATTTGAGAGCACCCTTGTTTAACATTGGATCTTGAACGTCTCCCAAAAACCCATGTGTTGAAGGCTTGGCCCCCAGTCTGTGGTACTATTGGGAAGTGGTGGAACCTTTAGGGGATGTGATTAGTGGAAGAAAGTTAGGTCACTGAAGAGTGCCCTTAAAGGGGATATTGGGAGCCTGTCCCCTTTCAGTTTCTCTTTTCACTTCCTGGCTGCCGCAAAGTAAACAGGCCTTCTTCACCTTGCGCCTCCCAGGTCTAAAGGAATGAGGTCACGTGACCGTGAACTGAAAGCTCCAAAACTGTGAGCCAAAATAAACCTTTCCTCCTTACAAATTGTTTATCTCAGGTGTTTTGTCACAGGGATGGAAAACTGACTAACACAAAGCTCTTTTGGATCAGTACCTCCTGCATTTCCAGATGAGGGACACGTGTGCTCTGGGCCTGGGAAGCCCAAAAGTTGCTTGCAGCAGAGGTTAGTTCCACATTGGCTGACCTGAATAGGCATAGAGGGCTGCATGTTTCAGATAATGAAGCAGAATGTTAGGAATCTCCCCTCACCCACACAATATTCTAGGGTATAAATAACCAGAGGGCTATCAAAGCAGCTGCAATGGCCATTTTCTTTTGATTTTTAAAGATAAGTTATAATTATGAAACTATGCACGAATGTGCCTTCTTTTTAAAGAAAATAGAATATTACAGATAAAGTAAAATTTTTTTCCCACAATGCTTGCCCCTGTGCCATCACTATTTTTAACCGAGTGTGTACGCAGGCACATTCTGGTTGGCACAAAAGCCTGTCCCCATTCCCACTACAACAGGGATCAGTACTGTGGGCTTGCAGGGTTTCGTCATTCAGCCACTTCATCCTTGGCTGGTCGCCAACCTTCCCCAACCCCAATCCCATAAAAATACTAGATGAGAAATGCTCTGTTGTGGGCTTAGAATTCCTTTCTAGGACACTGTGGCTACGCGCTTGGCAGCTCTGGGGAGTTTCCGGCAGCCTCTTTGTGTTAGGCCTGTGGGTCAGGAGAGGGGGGTGAAGGTTGTCACAGGGAGCCAATCTCTCAGACGTGATTTGGCCAGGCTGCCTGGTGGTACCTTTCACTGGGACAAGGCACTCTGGGCTGGACCAGGAAGCAGGAATAATTATACATACCTTGATGCATTGCTTTGAGGATAAAAAGAGAAATTCGATGTGAAAGCTGTACAGGGTCAGGGAAGATAGGAGAGAAAATGCAAAGACTGTTTCAATATGTGCCCTGGAGAAGGATCTTTTCTGAGCTTTATTCTTCCAAGGGATTGCTAAGCTAAGGAAAATAATGTAATGACAGAGATATTTCACTTCCCAGACAAAAATTACATGGTGGAATTGCACATAATTCTGTCGGCTATGCCTTTGGAAGGATCCTGTGGTCAGAGTGGGTCTGCGTTCTGGGAGACAGGATCATCTAGATTGCTGTCTCCCCAGTACAACGCGTTTGAGTGGGCGTTTGTTTTTTAGACCTCATGCAATTGCATCAAATGACTATTCCCTGGATCAAGCCTGGGGATACCTATGCGTGTGCTTGGGACAGACTACAGGTCTGGCTGGGCTGCAAAGCCAGGGAACGTTCTCACAGCTCTTGCTTAGTTGGCTAGAGAAGGAGCCTTGTCATTAAACTCATGGGTGATAAACAGCAACTCCATGACTTTCGGTCAGCATGGTGGTCACCAGTATGTTTCCCTTCTTTTCATTGTGTCAGAAACCTGTTTCACACATTCGCTGGCTTTTTCCTGGGTAAAGCATCTTTTCATCCCCACACTCCCACCCAAACAGCAGGTTCAGTGTTAAGGGCTCTTTCTCTTTGTCTCAGATGATGTTTTTGTTGTTTTCAGTCTCTTTCTTTCATTTATTTTTGAGGTGCTGGAGATGGAACCCAGGGCAGTGCTATATCCCCAACTCAGGTGATTAATTTAATTTAATTTAATTACCATTATGTTTTTCAGTACTGGAAAGGTGTTGCTTTTAGATTTCCCTCCTGGTCTGGGCACCTTGGTTGCTGCCAAATCTCATGACACAAGGCAAATGACCAGTAAGACAGATTTTTTAAAATTTTCTTTTTTTCTTTTGGTACCAGAGATTGAACTCATGACCTTGAGCTTGCCAGGCAGGTAGTTTTGCTACTGAGCTGTATCCCTGGCCCAAGACAGATTTTTATTGTCCTTTGTTGGAAGGTGAGTCATAAAGAGAAAAAAACCCTTCAGATTCTGAGTTTTTCACTGTCAGAAATTGGAATTATTAACATGTGAACAGCAGTCACTTGGACTCTTGTTTTAAAATACTTAATGCCTTAATTTTCTTTAATGGAAGCATATATGTGTTTGTGTCATGAATGATAACTTCTGCCTCTCTTTGTCTATGAACATTGCTTTCTGTCCTCACCAAGACTTCATGTGGCCTTTCCCATAATGGCTCACATTGGCTCTGAGATCTTATTACACCTATCTCTCCCCAGATTTCCACTCATGAAGTCATGTTGGTAGGTTGGACTTGGCTCGATGCGTTGGGAGTATTTACACCATGAAAATTGATAAATACTGTAAGTCAGGGAACCCCTTCCTGGAGAGGTAGATTTTAAACATTTAGCAACAAGCTATTGCTTTTTCTATCTCAGGAACAGGCACTCCATGAAGAAGAAAGGAAGGAAAATTTTATAAACATATATATATGTATATGGCTAAAGCAGAGTTTATTGTTCCTTAATACTTACCATAAAAATGCAAACGTTAATTTAAGGGGATGTTAAAAAGGTCAGCACTTTCCTTGACATATGAATTCATTTCCTCTCTAAAAGTGAAACAAGGAAGTAATTTTAATTTGTTTGGACAAGCATGTTAGTATTGGTCAGGGAAAAAAAATGATGACATGTTTAATTAGTAGGATATTATCTTTTGAAGCAAAGGGTATGGTCTGAGTCGATTATTACTCTATCCAAGTTCATTATTACAAGTTGTATTATGCAAGTAGTATGGCATAGCTTACTATAGTCATAATTTGCTTTTGCTTATTAATTAATGCATTTGATAGCTAAATGGCCATTATACATCAATCTTGGGGCTACAGTTACATACAAAATTAATTCCAACTTTTAATGAGCTCACACACCAACATTAATTTCACCCATGCAGGTAAGTAGAGGGATATGATATATTCAGTTGGAGGGCTGCACGCACACACGTGTGTGTGTGGGGGGGGGTCAGATCAGATCACCTTCATGGAAAGGTTAGACCTAAGGGAATATGTATGGTGTGTGTTTTGCATGTTGGGGCTAACAGTGGGTGAGTTAAGAAGGCCATTCCAGGCCGAAGGTCACATATATGAAAACGGAATAGCACATTATTCTTGTAGAGATGCATTAATTGTTTCATATGGGTGTGGCAAGCAATGAGAAGCAACGATTCATTCCCTTTCTCTAGAAAATAAGAAGCTGGGAGAGCTTTCAGTCCCATATTTTAATGGAGGTGCTTGGTGCATTAACATTTAATGCACTTACTGATAATGGTTGAATTTAGATCTGCCACATTGTTGTAATTTTTGCTGTATGCTGTTTTTGTTCCTTTGCTTCTCCTTTCTTGCCTTCTTTTGAATTGTTTCAGTATTTTTAAGTAATCTATTTTCAAAAAAAAAGAAAGAAATCCTTTCACATTTATCCATGGGGATGAATCACCTTCCCACCAAATTAATATGTCTATGAATCAAGAAACTTACCAGGGCCTTGGTGTTGAGTTTTTATTGTACATTTTAGTTTCCATCCACTTTAATTTCTCTTCGGCCTAACACATTGTGTTTTGTGGTGTAGGTCTTTTGCTAAGGAATTCTTTTAGTTTTCATTGGATATAGAGTTTTAGGTTAATACTTTTATTTCCTTTGGTACATTAAACATATCTGGCCTCCACAGGTAAGCTATCTAGTAAAAAGTCCTTGATCATATGATCATTTGAGTTGTCATTCCTCTTTAAAAATCTCCCATTTTCTCAGGGTTCTATCAGGCTTCTTCTTTTTTCTTTCTTTCTTTTATCTTTGGTTTTCAGAAATTTAATAATAATTTGCCTGTGCATAGTTTTCTTTGTATTTACACAGATTAAGGTTTCCTGAACTTCTTGTACCTGCAAATTTATGTCTTTTTGGGAAAATTTCAGCCATTATTTTGTGAAATTTTTGGCTTCTAGAACAGAAGACTAACTGTATATTAGGATATTCCAGGCCTTGTGATATTTTCTCTTAAGTCTCTGAGGTTCTTTTCTATTTTTTTTTAGCCTTTTCTTTAGATTAGATGAGTTCTATTGACCTACCTCCAAATTCACCGATTGTTTCCTGTCATCTTTTCTCCACTGTTAATTTTTAAGTCCATATATTGTTTTTTCAACTTTTGAGTTTCATTTGGTTTATTTTTATAGGTTTTATTTGCCTGCTGAGATTTTGTATTTGCTTATTCATTACAAATATATATTTCTTTATTTTTTTTAAACGTTATCAGTTATTTAATTAGGCTCTTGGTAAGAAATTTAGGACACCAATTTGTGAGGGTAAACTCCATTTGTCAAAGCAAAAACGGATCTCGGGTAGCCCCGGAGCCGAGGAACAGCTTTGATTTTTGGTAAAATCTGCGAGTCCCCCGCTTTCTGATCGACCTTGGGCTGCTCTGAAATCTGGTATCTCTCCTTCTCAGTGTTGAGGATCTCACCCTCCTGATGTCTGGGCTTCCACAGCTTCTTCTTGTTGAAGTAAGCATCAGTGAGGTGTTTGGGGATTTTCACGTTGCTGATATCAATTTTTGTGGACGTGGCAATGACAAATTTCTGGTGTGTTCTACGTAGAGGAACACGATTAAGGTTAAGAGGTCCAGTCACAAGTAGCAAGCCACTGGCCAACTGCTTCAGGAAAACCACTCTCTTGCCTCTGTGGCGCCCAGTGAGGATGATCAAGATGGTCCCGGGAGTGATGATGGCTCGCAGCTTCCTCAGGTGCTGACTGAAGGGTTTTTTTTTTTGCCGTGGCTCAACAGCTTTCGGGGCACATCTTCAGTAGGGTAGTATCTAGGCATTTTTCGAAGCTTAACTATGCAGGTCCCACCATTCTTGTCACCACCAACGGGTTTTGTGACAGTAGCGAGAACCTTCTCCTTTTTTTTCTTCTCAATCTTGGATTTAGCAGCCGTGTACTTTCTCTTGTACAAAGCCTTTCTGGAATACATAGCAGATCGGGAGTATCTCCCAATTCCTCTAACCAAGACGGTTTCGGCTGCAGTGGGGCTGCCCCTTCTTGGGCTTTTTAGCCTTCACCTTACCCTTTTTACCAGTGCCAGTGGCATCAGCCTTCTTGGCTTCGGGTTTCTTCTCTTTAGTATCTGGTTTCTCAGTTTTTTCACCTGCCATCTTGCAAGATGGGAAAGAGCTTTCTTTATTTCATTGAGCATGGCTCAATAGCTGCTTTAAAATTCTTACCTACTAATGACCAACATACGGGTCATAATGGGGTTGTGTTCTATTGACTGTATTTTATCTCAAGTCTCAGTTCAGATTTTTATTCCTAGTTGGATCTCTTAGATTCTGCCTTGTGTATATGTGATTTAGGGCTCAGCCTGGGGTTTGGAGTAAAGTTTTTATGTACACTTTAAGGCTCTCCTTCTCTGGACTCTTCTTGAGATTTCCCTATCACTTAACAACTGTTATAGTTGTTTTCAGGCCCTTCAGACCAGACAGAATTTTCTGTTGGAGCTCCAGTAGCTTGTGTGGCTAGCCCTTAGACTAGAAGCTGTGAAAACAGAAACTCATCTAGTGCAGTTCCCACCTCCCAAGCGGCAACTAGTGTCAGCCTTTTCCCTTCTGTTGGTTAGTACTAATTCCTTGTAAATGTTGACTCCTTCTAGAATCCTTTTTCCCTTTCTGGTGAATTCAGGTAGTTTCGTGTCTTTTGTCCAGAATGTGTAGTTATTGTTAATGGGTATATCAATAGGATTGCAACAAGTTAGGGAGCCACTTGGAGATGAGAAACTGTTGAAGAGAGATTAGCTTGGAAGAGTAGGAGAAAGGTAGTAATGATCACCTGTAGTATGGTCAGACTGTAGTCCAGATCAAGCAGGAGTTTTAAACATGGGAGGGACTTGAGAAATGTTCATGCTGAAGATAAAAGTGAAGAGTCAACAGAAAGACCATGGAAAAATGACCTTTGTTTCAAGATGGCAGACTGAGCACATAGTACCACCTCCATTTCCTGTTCTGAATGTTCCTTCATGATAAAAAATAAACCTAACACTTCCTTTATTTTTTGAGTTTTGAGACAGAGTCTCCGTATGTAGTTCAGGTTGACCTATAACTCACTACACAGGCCTAGGCTGGCTTTGAATTTATGGTGATCCTCCTGCCTCAGACTCCAAGTACTGGGATTACAGGTGTGCATCACCATTACAGCTCATAACTATTCCTAAAAGTAAATGCAGGGAACAATTCGTGCAGTAGACATTGAGCAGAATTTCTGAAAGATGGAAAGCAGATGGCGTCATAGTTACTTTTCCTCATTGTTGAAACAAAGTACCTGACACCAAAAGTTAAAAGTAGAACGGTTTATTTAGCTTATAGTTTCAATTCATAGTTGGATGACTCCAAGGCAGAGTGGCATGGTAGAGGAATATCACAGAGAGAAACAGTTCATGGTGGGCAGAAGGCAGCAAAGCAGTAAAGTAGCAAAGAAATAGCAGCAGGAGGCCTGCCTTCTTTCTGCCTCTTTATATCCACCCAGGGCACCCAGATTTTGGTGGTGCCACCCACACCCAGGGAGGGCCTTCCCGTTATCCACATCCAGAACTATGCCAAAGCAATCAGTGGACTAATTTAGTAATTACAGACCCTTAATCCCAGTATCACACAACCTAGATGCAACCACCTCTGAAAAGCCCTACCTATGACTGCATGAGGCTTCAGGGGGACATCTAGACACAAGCCATAACAGATGAGGTCAGATTAAAGACAGAAACCTCAACTCCAAATAAGCTAGGGAATAAAACTATAAAAGATGGAATTGAGATGAATAACTTGGATTTTTGATTTGATATAGTGAATCGAACATAGGGTCTTAACTGATTTTCCTCAAATCATGTTAACATGATAGAAATAAGATACAAAAATGGTGTAGGCCCACTGGTATAAATATGAGAGGAGATGAGAAAACAAAACAATTCTGAATGATGGAGGAGTAACTGACTTGGCAGACAAGAAAATACAAAAATAAACATGTGGTACTAATGAAAGCATTAATTAATTTGCTAGTAGATATTTAGTTGGGAGGCTGAAGCAGGAGGGTCACTATGAGTTTGGGGCCAGTCTGGGCTACATAGTGAGTTCAAGGCCAGTCCAAACTACATAGTAAGATCCTGTCTCAAATCTCTTCCCTCCAAAAAATGGATACGTAGTGAGTTTCTCCTATGTTCTAAACAATGTCTTAACCATTAGGGATATAGTAATAAACAAAACACAAATGCCTTCCCTCATGGAACTATATTCTAGTTGAGAAGTGTTAGATATAAAAAATGTACAGTATGATGTTGAGATAAAAAACAACAGATGTGGAATATAAAATGCCATAGAATAAGTAGGCAATATTAGAGAGGTGGCTTGGAAAGGCCATATTCGAGAAGTGCCTTTTTTTTTTTTTAAAGAGAACAAAACAAAACAAAATAAAGCAGAACAAAGCAGATAAGAACAATACAGGACTTCCAAACAAGACAACAGGAAATCAACAGTGGCTACCATAGTGTCCCTTCTCTTTGAAATGGTTGTTCATAACTTCACACACAAGAAATTCAAACAAAACAAAATAGTATAAAACCAATCAGAACAAAAGAATGAAAACATTACAGGCCTTTAAAACCAGATAATAGGAAATCAACACTGGCTACCATATTGTCTCTTGTTTTCTTCAAAATAGCTGTCCATACCTTCTCAGATGTTTGAATCAAATAATAGAAAATAGACTAAAACCAATCAAATCAAAGGATAAAAGCATTAGCTGTGCCTGGTGGCGCACATCTGTAATCCCAGCACTTGGGAGGCTGAGACAGGAGGTTCGTTGTGAGTTTGAGACCAGCCTGGGCTACAAAGTGAGCTCAAGGCCAGCCTAAACAGCCCAGTGAGACCCTGTCTCAAAAAGACAAAGGCTGGGGATCTAGCTCAGTGGCCTAAGCACCTGCCTGGCAAGCATGAGGTCATGAGTTCAATCCCTGGTGCCGCAAAATAAAAAAAAGAATAAAAGCATTATTGGACTTCAAAACATGATGATAAGAAATCATCAATGACTACCAAAAGGTCTTGTTTTCTTCAAAGTAGCTGTTTATACCACCACACATAATCAATCAGTTCTTGTAAACTCTTTTGGAGCAGTTCTAGGCATGTATAAGCCTATAAATGTACATCTATCCTTTCTGTGCTAGAGGGAATAACAAAACAAAAAACAAGAAAGAAGGTGTCTTTTGAGAAATGATTTGAAGGAAGTAAAGGAGCCACCCACACAGATGGGGGAGAGGGGCTTTCAGGCAATGAAAGGCAAATGTAAATCCCTCCATTGTGGTGGGAATGTGTGCAATTAGCCCATCAAACAAGGAGGCCAGCATGACTGGTGGGGAATCAGGGAGGGGGAAAGGAAAGGGACACAAACAAGAAGGCAGATAGGAGGAAGAAAATAATGTCAGGTCCTGCAGACCATAGTGAGGGCCCTAGGGTCTATTTTGAGTGAGCTAGAGAACCATGGGGAAGGGGTCAGAACAGGCAAATTGCATGATCTGACATATTTTAACTAGATTGCAGTGACTGCTGAACTGAGAGTAGACCTCAAAAGCAATGTAAGAAGTGTAGAGAGTGTGAAAACACTCCAACCACCTAAAGAGGTGACAAAAGGTCAGATTCTGAATACATGCTCGTGTGCACACAAATATACACATGTACATGCTATGATTGAAAAATATGATGAATATTTAAAATTTTTAAAGTCTTTACTACAGTAAAAGACGCATGGGCCAGGGATATAGCTCAACGGCACAAGTGCCTGCCTGGCAACTACAAGGTCCTGAATTTGATTCCTAGTACATAAAAAAAAAAGTACGGTAAAATACACATTGCCATTAATCGCCCTCAGAATATTCTCCCTTGCTTCAGAAATGCTTATCTTATCATCTTTGTTACTTTCTGAAGCAGTTGTGCAAGTTCTCTTTCATGAGTGTCTTTAGTTGTGCTGTTATGGCTGCCTTATTGTTCTAAATCGATTTAGAACATTTACATTTCATGGTCATTTTGACTTGAGGAGAGCCAGAAGTTACCCAGTGCAAGACCTACTGAATAAGGTGGAAGAGGACACACTGCAATGTTTTTATGAGCCTGCCTTTTCACTGTGTGGCACTCCACAGCTACATTCATCGTTGATATGGGGGAAAGAAACTTCTAACCTACTAGATGTCTGGTATGAGTTCATGTTCTCTAAAATCAAAAATGAATTTTAGGAACAGTAGAGGTTAATAGCAGAATATATTTATTGAGAGAAAGAAAGCATCTGTCCAAGAGAGACAGAAGGGGTCCCGAGTGGGTTGCCAAGGACCCTGCCTTTTCTAGGGATTTTTATAGAGCAAAACCCCAAGGTGAGGCAGATCCAAGGTGTGGAAAAATGGGAAATTGCAAGGTGGGCGTGAGGTGGGAACAGAACTATGGTCAACCAATAAGATTATGAGTGTAATTGCTCAGGTAAAATTAATTAAATTGGGGAAGCCAGTCACATAGCAAGTGGGCATGCGTATAGAGTAAGGGCTCTTCCTGTAGAGGGGTTGGGTTAGTGGCTCCTTCTGGCTTCCTCAGAGTGCTAAAGAGCTATTTACTCATTTTTTTTTTTGGATACTAGGAATCGAACTCAGGACCTCACGCTTGCCAGGTGCTGCTCCACTGAGCTAAATCCCTGACTTAGAATATCAACCCCTGATATTTATCCTTAGGAAGTACTTGAGTGCATTTGTTTATCTTTTGTCTTGAGGTCTGGCCCACAAAGGAGGTGTCTGTGTCCCCCACAGTTGCAAGATACCTGGTCTTCTGCACTGGCTCCTTTGATGGTCTAGCCCTATCTGAATGCCTATAGTATTTCTATCTAACTCAGTTGCCTATACTAATATCTTATAAAGATACCCACAAAAGAGGACTTCTGGAACCGCTTCAGAATGTGGCAAGAACAATGGGATAAGTGTATTTGATGCAAGGGTGAGTATTCTGAGGGAGTTAATAGTAATGTGTGTTTTACTATAATAATTGTTCTTAAAAATTTAAACATTCACCATATATTTTGATCGCTCTTGTATTTTTTTTTTTTTTCTTTTCGTTGGTAGCGTTACTAGGGGTTGAACCCAGGGCCCCACACAGGCTGTGGTCTGAGCTGCAGATTCTGGATATATTTTGAAAGTAAGCACACAAGGTTTACCAAGAGACCCAGTAGGGGATGTGAGAGAGGAGTCAAGGACAACTCCAAGGCTTTTGTTCCGAGCAACTGGAAGAAAAAGTTTGCCACACACTGAGCTGGACAAGATGATATTGTTGAAAGACTATCAGGAGTCAGCTTTGGATTTATTAAAGTTGTTACGATCTGAAATGTCTCCATGGAGTCTTGTGTTTTCAAAGGCAGGGCTTTTGGAAGGTGATAGGATCATAGGATCATAAGGGCTCTAATTTCATCAGTGGATTAATCTGTTAATGAGAACATAATTCGATGACATTATTGGGAGGTGATAGAAACAGGAGGTGGGGGCTAGTAGAAGGGAATGGGTCATGGGGGAATGAACAATATCTGGTCTCTGGGCCTTTCCTCTTGCTTTCCCTCACTCTGTGCTTCCTGAGGTGAGCAGGTGAGCAGTCATGCTTCACTGCAGCCTTGTGCCATGATGTTCTGCCTCACCTCAAGCACAGAATGAAGTGCACTACATTGACTAAAACCTCAGAAACCATAAGCCAAAAATAATTCTTTCCTCCTTTAAGTTGACTTTCCCAGTATTTTGTCACAGTGACAAAAAGCTAACTAACACAAGCCTATTAGACATCAAAGAAGAGATGTCAGGTAGACAGTTAAAGAGAAAATTCTTACTTCACAAAACCCTGGACAGGTGGAAACAGGATACATCGATTTCCATGGACAGTAGGGCTAAAAACTGGTTGATTGGTTACAAAAATCTTCAAAAATATTAGTTAAACTTCAGGTTCCCTATCCCAATTACAGAAAGAGTTAGGAAATTTATTTCTGGTGGCAATGAACCACAGAGTCACTAAGCACCAGTTACAATGCAGGGCTACAGGCAAAAACAGAGGTGAGATGAAACTCAGTGAGACCCTAAGCATCTTGTCCCCATAGTTAAACAGACATCTGCAAGATTTTTTTTTTTTTTTTTTTTTGTGGCACCAGGGATTGGACTCACCACCTTGCACTTGCCAGGCAGGTGCTTAGGCCACTGAGCTAAATCCCCAGTCCTTGTCTTTTTGAGACAGGGTCTCACTATGCCATTCAGGCTGGCCTTGAGCTCACTTTGTAGCCCAGGCTGGTCTCGAACTCGCAACGATCCTCCTGTCTCAGCCTCGTGAGTGCTGGGATTACAGGCGTGCGCCACCAGGCCTGGCTGCAAGATTCTTTCTTGAGCAGCCCAGAAGAGTAGAACCACAGTTACTGATGTCTAGGAGACCCTCAATGAGTAGTCAAAGTTATACCCAATCTTACACAGTAAGTTCGTAAACCCCATCAGCACCACTCTATAGTAGTGCTTCATAGCCAAAGACCACGGCACGCTAATGGACAGTTTCCAGTAAAAACTAGAAAAGCAAGTCGCAAGTACCAATGAAACGCATCTTCCTCTGTATCTGTAGGTTCTACCAAGATGAATTCAACCAGTCGTGGATTAAAAATATTTGAAAAATTTTTTCTTGTTATTATATCCTGAACAATATAAGACAATAGCTATTTGCATAGCATTTACATTGTATTAAGTATTACAAGTATTTTGCACTGGATTTAAAATACATAGGAAGATGTGTGTGAGTTATATGCAAATACAACACCATTTTATGAAGAAATTTGAGCATCTGAGGATTTTGGTGCCTAGAGGGGGTCTTGGAAGCCCAAGGTGTACAAACATAACTGAAAATATTTCAGAGGAAACAGAGAAAAAAAACTTACGGAAGGAAAAAGCAACTGCTTACAATAACTAACATTTTCAGTGAAAGAAGGTATTATATCAATACAACAAAATCAGCTATCATATAAAAACAAACAACAATAATAGAAGAAAGTTTGGAAATTAAAATAGGATCCCCGAAATTAAATTCAGTGGAAGCGATAAGAAAATACAGTTGAGGAAATCTTACAGAACAAAAAGTCAAAGAGATATTAATAAAAGAGAAAAGGAAATTATAGTATCAATTCTAGAGGTCCAACATTTAATCCATGCAAATTTTAGAAAAAGACAAACTGATGAGACAAAATACAAAAATGTTTCAAGAAAATTTCTTCAAACTAAGAGAACTATAGATTAAAAGGACCACCCAGTACTCAGAACAAGGAATGACAAAAAGGCCAGCATTGAGGCACTAATTCCAGAAAATCTTCTTTTTTTGGTGGCACCAGGGATTGAACTCATGACCTTGCACTTGCCAGGCAGGCGCTTAGGCCACTGAGCTAGATCCCTAGCCTTTGTCTATTTGAGACAGGTCTCACTCACTATGCAGTTCAGGCTGGCCTTGAGCTCACTTTGTAGCCCAGGCTGGTCTCGAACTCACAACGATTCGCCTGTCTCAGCCTCCCGAGTGCTGGGATTACAGGCGCGAGCCACCATACCTGGCCAGAAAATCTTTTAAAAAAGATTTCCAAAACTCCCAGAGAGAAGCATCAAGACATATATAAAGGATCAAGACTTAACAATAGCCACAATGGCACTACAAAAAAAGAAAAAAAGGGAAATAAATTCCTTGAAAACGCAAATGGATGTGTACTACGGTTTTTAGATCTTAAATGTCCCCCAAAATCTCATGTGTTGAAGGTCTGGTCCCCACCTATTGGTGCTACTGGGAGGTGCTGGAACCTCTAAGAGATGTGGGTTGCTGGGAGGAAGTTAGGTCACTAGGGTATCCCCTAGAAGGAGCTAGTGGGACACTGACGTTTTTTCTCTCTCTCTCTGTTTGCTTCTTTGTTGCCGTGAAGTGAGCAGCTTTGTTCTGCGACATGCTTCTTGCCTTGTTGTTTCTCCACAGTCCTAAAAGCAACAGGGCCAACTAACCATGAACTGAAACCTCTGAAACTGCAAACTAGATATTTTGTCACAGTGATGGAAAAGTTGACTAATAGATGATTTTCCTAGAATTCTATACTGAGCCAAACTACCAGTCAGTTCATATACATTGGCTCCATTAATTTCTTCTGAAAAGTGTGGCAAGCGGCAGAACTGTAGCTGAGCCAGAAGCAAGCCATGGAAATAAGTTGTTGAGACTAGAGTAAGACCAGTCCAGCAGGTGTCTGGACTTGATGTTCTTCTCTGTTAACTATAGCACAGATACCTCTGAGAATGCTTCACTTTCAGGGTTCTCAGCAGAATACTGAGACATTGCACTTTTGGCCCATGATGTGCTTCCCCCATTTTGTACAGTGTATACTTACAGAGGCAGACCATGCTGGGTTGTTGCAGCCTGTCCATCAGGGAGGTCAGGTCCCATCCAGTCCCAGCTTTTCTTTATGTGTATTGTTTCTTCTTAATCTCTCGTTGCTCCCTCAGGACCCTGCTCCCCGCACAGGTCGTGGCAGTTGGTGCCCAAATGTGGGGCTTGAGCACAGGGGGGCTCAGCAAGCTGAGGTGAAGTGACACTCTGGGGGTATGTGCAGTTAAGATTAAGGTACAGAGCATACACCTAATGAGTAATCACTAGGTGTAAAACTATGGGGGAGTTTAGGATCCAAGGATTGTTATTTGTATATTAAAATGCTTAAAGTTTTGCTTAAGGTTAGAGGGTTGCCTTTCAAGACTGCACAGTTTGTTAAATTTCTTGAGTTTGTTTGTTTCCAGAATAAAGAATTGTAAATTTACATACTTGGGAGGAATTTGGAAAGCAGCAAAGAGCAAGGCTGGGGAAAACAGACCAGCACAGATCTACCTAGACCCCTACAGACTTTTAAAGTATTATTTAACAAGGTTGATTTGCCCAATTCAGCAGTTTGATTCAGGAATCAAAGATTTAAACCTCTGAGCCTGGAGCCTGGCTGGACAAGGGAGGTAGGAGAAACCCAAATGTCTGCTTTGTGTTGTGTCAGTCGCAGGGGGGAACATGGGCTGCATGCCCTGGCACTGGGGCACCCAGTGGCAACTGCACCTTTGTCCCCAAGCTGATAGACAGCCACAGCTTGCTTTGTTTGAACCTCAATTAGTATGAAACACTGGCACCCAGCCTTTCTCATGCATGCACCCACTTTTACATCACAAATGGCTGCAGCATTTGCAGCAGGCAGGGAGCTGTTTGGGCATAGTCATAGCAACCCAGGAGCAAGGGGGCAGGGCACTGCCCTGACAAAAGGTAACTCAAGAGCACTGGCAAAGGAGTCTCCATAAATGGTAATATTAACCTAAATTATATTAAGTCTTACAGAGAATGCTGTTAAAAGAAAAGAAGATCTAAGTATGTGACAGACAGTGTGGAGATAACTTAGCTAGAAGCTATATGAAAAAAGAACACAAAAGTCTCCAGTATTCTTGTGGGGGAATTTATTTTTTGTTCCTTCTAAAACTTGTAAGAGATCTCACCCAATTGACCTACAAATAATTCTGAGTAGTTTATTCATAATGACAAACTTCTAAAATTATAAAAGAATTATTATATTTCAGTTTAGTCAAAAAATTTTTG
Organism: Cuniculus paca; assembly: GCA_004365215.1. Classification (NCBI taxonomy): domain Eukaryota; kingdom Metazoa; phylum Chordata; class Mammalia; order Rodentia; family Cuniculidae; genus Cuniculus; species Cuniculus paca. Next base: position 48,332 of record RJWT010000914.1, read on the forward strand.
AGTACACTGATTTTTTTTATTTTAAAGAGAATAAAACCAAAGAACATAAAGCAGAATAAAGCCAATCAAAACAGAACAATGAAAGTGATACAAGACTTCAAATCAAGATAACAGGAAATTAACAATGGCTACCATAATGTCTCTTGTTTTCTTCAAAATAGCAGTCCATATCATTGGACTTAATAAAAACAAACAAAACAAAACAGAATAAAATAAATCAAAACAAAACAATGGAAGCATTACAGGACTTCAAAAGCCAATAATCGGAAAACAATGGCTACCATAATATATCTTGTTATCTTCAAAATAGCTGCCCATATTATCAGACATAATAAAATTAAACAAAACAAGACAGAATAAAACCAAAGCTAAAAAAGCAGTGAAAACAATACAGGAATTCAAAAAAGGATAATAGGAAATTAACAATGATTACTACCTTCCCTTTTTAGATGTTTCTTCCCCTATCATTTTCACAATAGCTATTGTACATTTTGGATCTGACTAATTCCCTCAGTTTTTTATGCTACGGAGATAACATGATGTTCACCCTTATGGCGTTGAACCATTTTACTCATGAGAATGATCTCAAGTTGCATCCATTTAGATACAAGAGCCTCAAGATTATCCTTCTTTATAGCTGAGTAGCTTTCCATTGTATAAATATACCATATCTTTCTTATCCAATCTGTGGTTGATGGGCAAGCTACCCCTGCTTTTTCCTGGTTTCCTGTCACATGGAACATTGTTTTCTCTCCTTTGACTTTCAGTCTATGAATTTCCTTTTGAGTTAAACAGGTTTCTTGTATACAGCATATTGATTGACCTTGTTTCTTGATCCACTCTCCCTGTGTTTCTTTTTATTGGTGAATTGAGGCCATAAACATTAATGGTTACAACTAGCATGCATTGTTTATCTCTGCCATGCTATCCTCTTACTCTTGACCCCCCCACACCACTTTGCCCCTCTATTCAATTTCTTGCTCTGTTTGGCAATCCCCCTCTGTTGCTGTTCCTGGAACTGTGGTAATCTTTATCTATCTCTAGAATATCCTTCAGAGCTGTTTGTAGGATTGGTTTGGTGGTCATGAATTCCTTCAGTTGACCTTTATCATAGAAGTATCTTATTTTTCCATCAATTTTGAAAGATAGTTTTGCAGGGTACATCAATCTGGGTTGGAAGTTGTTTTCTTTCAGGATGTGAAACACTTCACTCCAAGCTCTTCTTGACTTGATGGTTTGTGTTGAGAAGTCTGCCATGATTCTGATGGGCTTTCCTTTTTAGGTAATCTGTTTCTTTTCTCTAACCACCTTTAATATTTTGTTCTTGTGCTGAATTTCTGTGATCTTGATTATTTTATGTCTGGGTGTAGATTTCTTTTGGTTATGGCTAGTTGGAATTGTATATGCCTCACTTATCTGTATGTCAGGTTCTTTCCCCATGTTTGGGAAGTTTTCTGCTAGTACTTCTGTAGATAGTCATTTTATGTCATTTGTGTAGACCCCTGCTTTTTTGCTGACACTTATCAGTTTTAAATTATTTTTCTTTGCATTGTCTTGCAGCCATTGAATTATTATTTCCTGATTCCTTGTTATTTTTAAGAGGTCTTTCCTTTCACAATCACTAGCTGCAATCCCGTCTTTAGGGTCTGAAAGTCTATCTTCAGTCTCTTTCAAGCAATTTTGCCAACTTTCAATGGAGTTTTTAATTTCCTGGATATCTCTTTGAATCTGTTTCATGAATTGTAATTCCTTACTATATTGTTCATTCTAGGTTTCCATCATTTTCCTGTGCAATATGCAAGGAGATAAGTAGAAAGACCAGTCTGCATGATTTGACTGGGTAGCATCTGAAAGAATTTAGGAGGCTGTTGCTTCAGTTTCTGATATGTAAACTTTGTGCTGTGGGGACTCATAGCCTCTTTTTTTTTTTCTTTCTTTCTTTTTGAGGCAGGGTCTTGCTATGCTGTTCAGATTGGCCTTGGGTTCACTTTGTAGCTCAGGCTGCTCTCAAACTTGCAATGATCCTCCTGCCTCAGCCTCCTGAGTGCTGGGATTACAGGAGTGCACCACTATACCTGGCTGCTCCTCTTTTTTTTTTTTCTTTTTAAATCTATGTCTTCTTTAGATATGCTGAGCAATTCTTTCATTATGTTTGTGATTTCTTCTTTAACCTGAGATATTATTTCTGATCTGATTACTTTTACAGCCTCATGAAGTTGTTTCTTTAGTTGCTATCCTTTCAGAGATTTCAGGTGTATGACTTCCAATTTCTTCCATGTCTATACCTCCCAGGCTTGTTCTGTGTGGGCTGGAGGTCTGAGACTGCCTTTTGCTCCTTTGTCTTAACATTTTCCTGGGTTCCTCCTGAAAAGCCAGTTGTGGGGTCCCAAGCATTTCCCACTTTGGTTGCCCCTTCACAGTGTAGGGGAACAGGCCAGACAGCTGGGTTTCTCTGAACCTAGATCCCCAGGGAAACAGTGAGGCATGGGCCAGGTTTCGCCAGACCCACACAGCTACACTGAGGCTTCCCTACTGACCACGGGTGTGTGGTGGCAGGGCTGCTTCTTCCCTCGGCCTGCATGGTTACACTGGGACTTCCCCAAAGGTAGTAGGTGCACAGGAGCATGTTTGATTCTCCTGGCCTGCGCTGGCTGCCTGCAGGAAGTGAGCATCTCCAATGGCATCCTGTGGGTGCACAGGGCATATCTGGCTGTTTCACCCTGCTTGCGCTGGTTACATGAGGGAAGCAAACACCCTGATGGTGGCAGGCATGCAGGTACCAGTCTGGCTGTTTCTCTTTGCCCATGCGGGCTGCCCACAGGAGTCAAGTGCCCTAATGGTGGAAGGTGTGCAGGGGCAGGTCTGGCTGTTTTTGCAAGCTGATTCTATAAACAGATTAGTCTTATATATATTTGTCTGTGTGTCCAATCTGTAAACAACTATTTTATTTGAGCTCAATAAATTTTTCTTCTTTTTGCATTTTTGAAGTTTTGAAGCATTTGTCTGATACCCTTCCACCAAAATTGCCAGTTGATCAAAAAAGGGTTAAAATTGGTTTTATAAATGTAGTGTATATTGTTGTTGACATATTATAACTTGAGAGTTTCTCATTGTTCAAAATAATATGTTAATGTTATATTTTGGTTCTCATAAATTATCAAAAAATTTGTTAAGATAATTTATTGTAATCCCAATATCAAATATTGTAACCCCTTTTCTAATCTTCCTTATAATTTGGAAAGTTATATTTGTAATTCCATTGAGATGTTATTGGAATCCTGGCAAGTTAATTCTAATCTACCATCTCCAATGCAACCCACAGAGAAAGTAAAGACACCAAGACATATTCAAAGTTAAGGGCAGCCAAGGGATTCTAAGACTGATCCAAGTGAGGATATGCTGACAAAGGCCTTTCCTAGAATTTATTATCTTGTGAAGACACGGGTGGCTCAGGGATGAGACAGTGAGGATGGTGAGTGACTTGAGCTGGCTAGCCAGGTGGGGAGAAATGCATCTGTGCAATATGCAAGGAGATAAGCAGAAAGACCAGTCTGCATAACTTGACTGGGTAGCATATGAAAGAATTTAGGAAGTTGTTGCTTCAGTTTCTGATAAGTAAAGTTTTGTACTGTGGGGGCTCATAGCCTCTTACTTTTTTTTTTTTTTTTTGTCTTTTTGAGACAGGGTCTCGCTATGCAGTTCAGGCTGACCTTGGGCTTACTTTGTAGCTCAGGCTGGTCTCGAACTTGCAATGATCCTCTTGCCTCAGCCTCCTGAGTGATGGGATTACAGGAGTGTGCCACCACACCTGGCTCATAGCCTCTTACTTTGAGGCTCATACCTAGTTGACATTCCTGGAGTTGAGTGGCTCTGCTATTCTGCTGCACTCAGATCTTTTACAGAGAGCACTATATGAGGAAACAGGAGACTATCAGACTGACTTTCAAGATTACATATCAGTACTTCAGCTGGCCTTATTTGCATTTCTTAGAGCCAATTGAAGAGAGAAGGAAATACCATAGCCAGCTCTGTTCATATCAGTACATGGAAATTAGACTTGAGCTAACTAACATTGCAGCAATTGTTCTGCATTCAAGGAGGGACATCCATGTAGTCTTCCACAATAATTAAACAAAAATCCTTGAAGACGAGGAGAAACTATTGGACAGGACTCCAACTGATCAACAAGAAAGCATCTGCTTGAAGGTAATCACCCAGTTATTGTTCATTAATGGGAGGCCCCAGTGATTTCCATAGCCTCATGGGAGACAACCCAAGAATGTTGCTCAAAATATATTATTGTGATATGTTTACACTGATCATCATCAAAAGATTAAGTTTTCTAGAAATAAAACAATAAGGTCTTCTCATTAAAGATGTTCTTGTTACAAAATTAAATTAAGAAACAAAATTTTCGTAGGGCTATGACAATTGATTTTTACTAATCTCATGGTGTATTAAATGTATTCACGACTTCCAGATATACAAGTCTTTCAAAATGTAAAACTAGGATCATTTATGGCAATAGACTTTTTCTTTCAGATTCAGAAATCTGATTTTCTCTTGTGCTCCAGATACTTGTGATAAGAGGTTCATGCCAAGCCAAAATGAAGTCATCAGTCAATAATAATATTTTTAATAAAAATCATTATGTGATGTAGTCCTCTCTATCTCCTCTCCTATCTCTTCTCCTCTCTGTCTCCTCTCCTCTTTTGTCTTGTCCCTTCTCCTTCTCCTTCCCTTCCTTTCTTTTCCAATTTCTCTCTCTCTCTAAAAAAATTTAAAACTTTTAAAAAATTTATGTGATGTATATGCTATGTATGTGCCATTACTCTTAGAGATGTTTAGACGTTAAGTAGTCCAGAAAATATTGCACACTTCAATAATATACCATTAAAGGACAACAAACTAGGTGAGAGCTTCTTATGTACTAGATACAGATGATCAATTAAAAAGGTTATTCTATGTTAAAATGAAAATTTAAGTGCATTACAAAAAATGTCATCATGATTGTTATGCTAAAATATTATGTACGACTTTTGATCTCAATTTTTCTCTGTAAAACTGAATAACTGTTGTCTGTTAACATTCTACAGGGATTCAACTACTAGAACATCCATGGCTGGTAAAAAATAACAGTTCTCTTGTGATACTTCATATTTCAAGGTGCTTGATATTCAGATAAAAGTATAATATTAAACTCACTACTCCCAATACAATGTAATGCCATTAACCTTTTCTTCTTGATGTTCAACAACTGGGCTTTAGAGGCCAAAACTAAAAAGATAGATGGAATAGGAAAACAGCCAATATTTTGGCCCCAGCCCTCTGAGGTTAGTTAAAACCCAGGACATGAGGGAACATTTTCAGTGACATCCTGTAACCCTGGTGAGTTATACAACCTCCTGACCAAGGAGGTTGGACCACAAAGGAAAGAGATCAATGGTGTATAGTGTGCCTAAGGAGAGTCACCAAGAGAGAAAAGTCTTCCAAGCTTTCATGGACAGTAACTTGGTCAAGAAATGGCCATGACTCATCCAGACAGCTGATACTGACAGAAGAACTGAGAGGTGCTGTTCATGGTTCCAAGGTAAATCCTGAGGAGATTTAACTGACCTTGATAGATAGCAAGAGATTACTTTTAATTAATATAGGTCCCACTTTAACTTGATCTTTAAAAAATCCAGCAGAAGAGTATAATTACAAGATGTATAAAACAATGCCATAGTAACAAGCTGGGTACAAAAAGAAATTCAAATTACCGATACCTTCTGACAATTTTCAGCTACACTGGTACCTAAATACTGTTATGGGTTAATGGGCTGTATAGGGTTAAGTTGCTAAACACAGGGAAATGAAATCCTTGGATTGGAAATTTTAAGCCTGAATGAGTAAGTCCACTCATAGTTAAAAGGGTTTGAGACAAAAAGGGCCTTCACAGGAAAAAACTTTGCTGTGGACACGTGGAGAAGAGAGGGGGAAAAAGCCTTCTGCAAGGAAAAAGTTCTTCTACAGAGTTCTTCAAACACATCTCCTCCAGCTCTAATTGACCATCCATTGTTTGTGACTAAGAAATAGAAAAGGAGGAAATGTGGGGAGCAGTGGAGCTGTGCCTGAGTCAGAGGCAAGCCATGTAAACAAGTTGTTGGGAATAGAGCAAGGCTGGTCCAGCAGGTGTCTGGCTTTGGTGTTCTTCTCTGTTAACTATGGCACAGATACCTCTAAGACTATTTTGCTTTCAGAATTCTCAGCAAAATACTGAGACCTTGTGCTTTCAGCCCCATGGTGCACTTTCCCCCCTTTTTACAGTGTATAAATCAGAGGCAGACCATACTGGGTGGTTGCTGCCTCTCCACCAGAGAAGTCAGATCCCATCCAGTCCCAGATTTTATTTATGTGTCTTCTCTCTTCTTAATCTCATCCCCACATAGGTCATGGCAGAAAAGCTACTGCAGAATATATTTTGAGATGAGGGAGCAAACCAAGAAAGAGTATAGCATAGGTGTCTAGGAATTAAAGGATCAAACAGAGGAGAGACAAAGGGAAATTTCAGGATAACAGCAGAGAGAAGTTCTGAATGACAGCTATACAAGCACCCCAAAAATGAATGGGGTACCAGGAATCAAACTCAGGACCTTGCACTTGCCAGGCAGATGCCTGTGCTGCTGAGCTACATCTCCAGCCCCAAAATACTTTTTAAACAAGAAGAGAACACTATAAAAAGAACTACTTAAATGACAAAAGGGCACTCTTAGAAATTAAAGGCATCATATCTGAAATAAAAAACAATTCAATAGGAATCTTGGAAGGTAAAGGTGAGAAAAATTCCCCAGAATAAAGAAAAAAGACAAGAAGGAAAAAGAGAAGAGAACTTGTGTGTGAGGAGTGGGGAGTAGAGAAGGAGGCAGGACAGAGGATACACACACACACACACACACACACACACACACACACGTATGGAGATATAGAGGTACAGAGAGGGAGAGAGACGGAGAGAGGGAGAGAGAGAGAGA